>VWZI01010247.1:27425-62488 GCA_013396835.1 Psilopogon haemacephalus
AAAAAAAGTCATTAGGCACATGGGGTTCAGCCATCTTATAAAGCCTCTGGGCAGAGGGTGGGAATTTATAGGGGGTGTATGTATATATATACATATATATATATAGAGAGAGAGAGAGTTAGAGAGAGATGAAAACACACAGATAAAGGTTCAAACTCCAAGGTCCCATCCCTCACCTCTGAAGCAGCTTTGTCTCCCATGATTCCACCAATGTGCTGCTCAGGATTGGGAACACGTGTGCTTTCCCCTTCATTGTCCTTCCCAGGACAGAAGTGAGTGGGCTCAGGGTCAGCATCTTCACAGAGCATGCCTTTGCAGAGCATTTCAGTGAGGTGCAATTAAGTGCAAATTCTCTGGCACTGTATGTCACAGCATTACTGAATGATAGGTGTTGAAAAGGACCTCTGGAGATCATCTAGTCCAACCCCACAGACAGGGCAGGTTCACCCAGAACAGGTTGCCCAGGACAACATCCAGGTGAGTTTTGGAAAAAGACACTTAATGGAGGACCTGGAGGTTGCACTGCAAGTGGCAGCACCAGAGGTCACCATGCTGAGGCACATGCAAACTCATGGTAGAGCACTGTGAACCCATCCATCTCTGTAAATGAGACTTTTATGACAGCAGAGGATGAAGAACCAAGGTTCAGGAAGATGTTGTAGAATCATATTACTGGAAGATTTGCTCTTCCTCCCCTCATCTCAATCCCAACCTTGATTTTTTTGGTGCACTGTTCCCCCTTCCACATGTCCTGTGATTTATTCACAGGCTCCAACATCACCTGTGTCAGTTGTGTGATACCCACTGTCTGGCTCAACATGATTTGGGAGGCACTATCCATGTCCCTTCCCAACCTTGAGTGAATATGATGACTCTCTGGCAGGCTGTGCTACAAGTACCATCAGCTACCAAAATGCCCCATGGTCCAGGAAATCCACCAGCAACAGGGAAATATGTGATGGAGAGCCACACAGTGTCCCCTGCACACACTGATACAAACCAGTGAGTACTTTCCTATAGCCCCAGCACTAGGAGTCATGGGACTCATATGAAAAAGTCATAGAATGGTTTAGGTTGGGAGAGACCTCAAAGATCATCCAGTTAGAACCCCGTGCCATAGGCAAGGACACCTCCCACTACAATAGGTCACTCAAGGCCTCGTCCAGCCTGGCCTTAAACACCTCCAGGGAGGGAGCAGCCACAACATCCCTGGGCAACCCGTTCCAGTGTCTCACCACCCTCACTGTGAAGAACTTCTTCCTAACATCCCATCTAAATCTCCCCTCTGCCAGTTTAAACCCATTACCCCTCGTCCTGTCATTACAAGACATTGTAAATAGTCACTCCCCAGCTTCAGATATTGGAAGGCTACTATAAGGTCTCCTCAAAGCCTTCTCTTTTCCAGACAGAAAAGCCCCAACTCTCTCAGCCTGTCCTCATAGCAGAGGTGCTCCAGCACTCTGATCATCTTCATGGCCCTCCTTTGGACCCTCCCCAACAGTTCCACATCCTTCTTGTGGTGGGGGGGCTCCAGAATTGCACACAGTACTCCATCTGGGGTCTGAGGAGAGCAGAGTAAAAGGGGAAAATCCCCCCTCCCTTGCCCTGCTGGCCATGCTGCTCTTAACGCAGCCCAGCACACAGTTGCTATCTGGGCCGCGTGTGCACACTGTTGGCTCATGTTGAGCTTCTCATCCACCCAGACCCCCAGGTCCTTTTCCTCAGGGCTGCTCTCCAGCCACTCACCACCCAGCCTGTATTTGTTCTTGGTATTGCACCAACCCAGGTGCAGGACCTTACACTTGGCCTTGTTGAATTTCATGAGGTTGACCTGGGCCCACCTCTCCAGCCTGTCCAGGTCCCTCTGGATGCCATCCCTGCCCTCTAGCAAGTCAACTGTGCCACACAGCTTGGTGTCATCTGCAAACTGGCTGAGGCTGCACTCGATTCCTCTGTCCATGTCACTGACAAAGATGTTAAACAGCACTGGTCCCAGCACTGACCCCTGAGGGACGCCACTTGTCACTGGTCTCTGGGTGGACATTGAGCCCTTGATCACCACTCTCTGTGTGCCACCATCCAGCCAATTCCTTATCCAGNCTGCTGTGACTTTATCTTAGAAAGCCACCAAATTTGTTAGGCATGATTTGCCCTTGGTGAAGCCATGCTGGTTGCCATCAGACACCTCTGCTTTGTTTTCCATTTGCCTTAGCAGAGCCTTCAGGAGGATCTGCTCCATGATCTTGCCAGGCACAGAGGTGAGGCTGACTGGTCTGTAGTTCCCAGGGTTGTCCTTTTTCCCTTCTTGAAGATGGGTGTTATGTTAGCCCTTTTCCAGTCAGCAGGAAATTCACCAGTCTGCCATGACCTTTCAAATACTATGGACAGTGGTTTAGCAACTTCATCTGCCAGTTCCCTCAGGACCTGTGGGTGGATCTCATCAGGTCCCATGGACTTGTGCACATTCAGATTCCTTAGGTGCTCACAAACATGATCTTCGATTACAGTGGGCAGGTCTTCACTCCCCGGTCCTTAATTTTGCCCTCTGGAATTTGGACATTGTGGCTGGAGCACTTGCTGCTGAAGACTGAGTCAAAGAAGTCACCGAGCACCTTAACCTTATCCATGTCCCCTGTCACCAGCTCTCCATTTCCCTTCTGGAAGGGTCCCACATTCTCCCTAGTCCTCCTTTTCTCACTGATATACCTAAAGAAATTCTTCTTGTTCCCCTTAATGTCCCCAGCCAGATTCAATTCCAGCTGTGCTTTAGCTTTCCTAACCTGATCTCTGGTTCCACAAACAATGTCTTTGTATTGGTCCCAGGTTACCTGCCCATTCTTCCATTATCTGTAGGCTTTCTTCTTGTGTCTGGGCATGTCCAGGAGCTTTCCATTCATCCATGCAGGCCTCCTTGCATTCTTACCTGCCTTCCTCTTTTTTGGGATGCATTGCTTGTGGACCTGAAGGAGGTGATCCTTGAGCTTTCCTGGGCTCTCCTTCCTTCCAGAATTTTTTCCTATGGCACCCTGCTGAGGAGATACCTGAAGAGATTGAAGTCTGCTCCTCTGAAGTCCAGAGCAGTGAGTTTACTGTGTACCCTCCTTGATGCCTTGAGGATCTTAAACTCTACCATTTCATGGTTGCTGCATCCAAGGCTACCCTTCAGCTTCACTTCACTCACCAGCCCCTTCTTGTTGCTGAGGACTAGGTCCAGCACAGCACATTTTCTTGTGGGTTCCTCTACCACTTGAAGGAGGAAATTATCATCAATACATTCCAGGAATCTCTTGGATTGTTGGTGTTGTGCTGTGTTGTCCTTCCAACAGATGCCAGGGTACCTGAAGTCCCCCATGAGTACCAGGGCCTGTGAGTGTGAAGCTTCTCCTATTTGTAAAGGGCCTCATCTCCTTCACCTTCCTGATCAGGAGGTCTGTAGCAGACTCCTATTGTGATGTCCCCTTCCCATGCCTTCCCTTTAACCTTTACCCATACGCTCTCTGTTTTGGTGTTGGACATGCCCAGGTTGAGCTCCATGGATTCCAGTTTATCATTGATGTAGAGGGCAACACCCCCTCCTCTTCTCCCCTGCCTGTCCCTCCTGAAGAGCCTATACCCATTTATCCCTATGCTCCAATCATGAGATCCATCCCACTATGTCTCAGTGATGCCAGTGACATCATAACTCTGGAGACTTGCACATATTTGTAATTCCTCCTGTTTGTTCTGTTTGCCTTGCATTAGTGTAGAGGCATTTCAGTGGTGCCTCTATTGGAGCTGACTTACTCACTGATTTTCCTTTATCCTGTTCTTTGAGCATGCTTTTCTCAGCCAGCACTTGGACCTGTCCACACTCAGACACCTCAATGACTACTAGCCTATCTCTACCTCTCATGTCATTACTACCACATGGATTACCACTTGATGTTTCCTTGTTGGCAGATAATACCTGAAGTGGATATGCATCTCATCTCTGCAGAACTTTGACTGCATTATTCTGTTCCCAGGATGCTTCTGGGCAGCAGGTTGAGAACCATTACTAATCCCCCATTGCTCCCACACTTATCTGTCCTTCCACACCTTGCCACATGGAGGTCTGATTACTTTGTCCCACTCCCCCTTCACATCCAGTTTAAAGCCCTGTCACCTAGTCCTCCTGTCTCCTCTGCAAAGACTCTCTTACCCCTTTGAGAGAGGTGTCTCCTGTTTGGCGTCAGCAACGCTGGTGCTGTATAGGTCATAACATTATCAAAGAAACTAAATTTATGGCAGTGACACCATCCATGGAACCACATATTAGAAGACTGCATTCAGCTGCTTATTCCAGTGTCTCTGCCATCGGCTGGAATAACAGATGAAAAGACGATTTGTGCCCCTGAGTCCCGTATCACCCATTCCAAGGCTCTGAAGTGTTTTTTTTATTTTTCTGGGATCACTAGTCATTATTTCCTCTCATTGGATTTTTTTTTTATTTCAGCAGACCTGATTTGCCACAACAACTAATTTATTTCGCAGTCTCCTGAAAAATCTGCTCCTAATCCTTAGGATATTTACAAAGATAAAGTATCAATAAAAATATTCTTCTCCTGTTAAGACCTTTTATCATCTTTTTGTCCATGCCTTCACCAAACAATGACAAGTTGGTGGCCTCACCATGGACCATGCAACAAAACTGACACTAGATTCAAGCCTCACTGATAAGATGTCAGGATAACCGTGACCATGTCTGTCCAAATGCAATAAGTGGCCTTTCTAGCCAGCCTCCATGGACACAAACTGATGTGATCTTACACAAGAAAGAAAGAAGACAGAGAAGATGCCAGTCCCTTCTCAGCTCACCTGCCTTCCTACAACAATCACCAGCATCTGTGGGTTGGTATAGCAGTCATTACACCAAATTTGAGAGCCTTTGGGTGTGGTGTGGAAAGGGCCTCTCTCAGAAATGCCCAGGTTTCACAAGCAGCATCACTTGGCGTGCCTGAGGATTCTGCAGTGAGACAGGGTGAGCTAACCCACCTGGTGCAGAGACAAATCCCCAACCTCCTGCATGAACCTTCCCCAGCAGTGATCAATAGATGCTGGCATGACCTTGTGATGTCTCAACAAGGGTACAGCAGCTAAAAAGCCTTAGGAATGGGCAGCACTGGTCATAAGTATCATAAACAGGATACAACCAATGACTGCCAAACCTCCCTTGGTCCCCATGCTGCTTTTCACATTCTCTGGCAGAAGCAGCTCTGCATTGGCAAAGGTCAAACATCCTTCAGACCCTGGTGCAGACCATTATCACCAAGACAGTGAACAAGTACTGAGATATCAAGAAGACCAACTGTGCCAGAGCACAAAAGTGCCAGAAGCTAGCACCAATAGGTTCATTCATGTCCTTGTGCCTCCAAAGTCCTTCCCACCTCCTTCCAACATCCTTTCTGCAGGTATGTTGCCAGTGCCAGTTTGGTTGTGAAGTAGGAGGTCCCTGGGTCGTTATGAACGGTGCTTGCCTACCTGGAACAAATCTGTTACAGACATGAATCAGTGTCCAGAGATGGTCTAAAATCCCAAAAGCTTGACAAAAGCAGAGCAGAGGTATTTGGGAAAATGAGGAAGCCTTCTAATAAATCCTACCACCACCAAAATTATTCACCATTTTTTCCCTCCTCAATATACACTAGCTGCAGGGGAGGGAGGGAAGATGCAGTGAACAACCCAAAATATCCCTCTAGCTTGCTTTAGTGGGTGAAGCCACCTCAGCCTGAATTACAACAGTAGCATCACACAATAGATTGCACATGGGGAAGTTTACTCTGGATAATAGGAAAAAATTCCTTACCCAAAAAGGTTGACAAGCCCTAGAATAGGCTGCCCAGGGAAGTGGTGGAGTCACCATCCCTGCAGGTATCCAAAAGGCATGTAGATTTAGTGCTGAGGAACATGGATAAGTGGTGACTTGGCAGTGCTGGGTTAGCAGTTGTACTTGATGATCTTAAAGGCCTTTTCCAACCAGTACAATTATCTGATTCTAAGAAAAGGCTTTTTCCTTAAAATCACTAAAATACAGTTAACATGCCCAAACTCATATCTCCAGAGGGAGACCCACATAAGCCCAGAATTTTGCAGTATTAGCAGAAATTGATTTAGAATGAAAGTATCCTGACAGACAACCACCTAAAAGTCTCCTCATTACAGGTCACTACTGCTTTTAATGACAGGTGAGCCTCTTGCATCCAGACCAAGAATCTGTACCATCCATCTTTTCCCATTCTTGCACACGCAAGCAGTTATGAGTGAATCTATAAATGCCGTTCACCATTTGCATGACACTTTAGATTTCTGCTGGTGGTTTCAACAACCAACCAAAACCATAAAAAAAAACAAACAACAAAACCACACCACACTCCCACATGACTCTAACCTGAATTTAGAAAGAGAAAATTTGGGAAGAGACTGTGCCTGCCTTGTCTCAGTTGTGGTGTGGTGGTTAGAAGAAGGAACTACTGGGTCCTGCCCTGTTCTCCTCTGTCCTCACACCAGGGCCATCCACAGCCACTAGCAGCCTTCCCAGGGCAGAGCCAGCTTTAAACCTCTCAAATACAAGAGTGTTTTGCTGGGAGAGGATGCATGCACATGAACATTCCTTTCCTCCCAGGAACCTGATTTATTCACAGAAACATGCCATTTTCACTTTTTTGAAAGACTGGTCTTAATATCTAGTTCCTACAAAGGTTGGTTCTTCAGACACAAGCCAGTTACAAAGAAAACTCAGTCTCTTTTTTTGGCAGTAACTCAAGATCTTGTACTCATCACTTAGCTTCCTCAGTTTCAGTTTTTGGTAACAACTTCTCACCCTCACTTAACAAAACGCTTGAAAATTGTTCATCCCATTGAACACTTCTGTCCAAAGATCCCACTTTTTTGTTAGAATATAAAGTATCACATGATGTATTAAATTGTGAAAAGCTCCATTTGAAATAAGCTTTTCAAGGGCATCTTCCCAACTGCTAAAAAGAAAGGAATGTCCCATCAGAGACATGGAGCATGGCAGGATCTTCTTGCCTTGCAGTTGAGAAGCTCAGGGAGTGATTCTCATGAGCAGATCCATACATGTGACTAAAAATTAATCAAGGGAGATGAGATCAATGGATTAGCCCTGCAGACAAGGCAAGAGAAATGCTAAGAGCTGCAACTATTGGGATTTGTTAAGGAAAATAAAGCTACTATAGGGTGTCTCATTGCATCTCAGCAAATCATAGGCAACTACTGAACAGACTGTCATAAAATTATAACAAAGTTCTGTTCCAAAGGACTGAAAGCTTAAGTTTTTTTTCTCATAAATCAACCTGCTTCTAGCTTACATATTTCCAGTTACACAGTTATGAGCTTTTACATATTTGTGTTAACTTTATTCCATTCCATTTAAATGGGCAGTAACTACTCACTGGCAAAAATTACTTCAAAACCATCTGATATTGCATTCTCTTGCAGGATGGAGGATAAGTGCTGTCTGAGGGAGCTTTGGGTTTTTGGGTTTTTTTAATCTTTCTGCCTCCATTTAAACAATACATTTCCTTATGCCTTACTTGACTGAACACCAGATCTTGATATGAAGCATCAGAAGCCAGTCTCTGTCAGAAAGACAGATACTATAAATGGCCAAAGGTCTGATTTGGCACTAAGCAAGCCCTGAAATATCACTTTTCAATTGGCATCTATTTTCAGGCATGCTTCTACACGGCTGAAAGAGAATCAATGTCACGCTGTTGGTGCATTTTGCTGGCTCAAGCTCAGTGCCAGAGCCATGAAACTAAAAAAAAATTCCTCTCAACTTAGTGCAAGTCTGAAGTAAATGAGCACAGTGCCAGAAGCTCTATTCCTGGCAAGAAAAAGATAAATTTGCACTGCAAATCTATTTGAAACAATGTCCACCTCTCCCAGCATCTTCTGTTTGGGGAGGCTGCTCTGGTCCAGCTCAGTCTCCAGCTCTTCCCAGTCTCCAGCAGCAGTGTTCAGGCTGACAGAGTTATACTGGGGCAAACCAGCAGCTTTTTAGTTAGAAGCATTCAGACTAACACCAGCTCTGTGATTTGGTTTTCACTGAGAAAGCTGAATGAGAAGCTAAACTGCAACATTTAAGAGATACAAGAGATTCCTCAATCATCATTGGGGTCAACCCAGTCTCTACCTCAGCACTGTTTTGTGATGCATTGGTACAAACTCAAGTTCCTGCCTGCACTCTTACTATCCTGCAAAGCACAATTACCATTCCTGGAGTCTTCACTAGACAAATTGCTCTCTCAGTGCCACCCATTGCAGCCTGCACATGCTGCCCATCACAGAAGACAACTTCCCATGGGTTCATATCTTATTCTCATCCCATGCTCCCACAAAACCTGTAGAAAGCCACAATGTAAGCCACAATGACTTTTTGTCAGGTTGCTATTAGACACAGATGTTTGCTAGCAAACAAGTGTTCAGGAGCTTTAAAAACATTTCCACTTGCTTTAGGTGCCTGGGTCCCACCTGAGTCTTTGGGATGCAGCTTTGTGTCTGGAGGTGACAGTCAGCATTGTGAAACACCAGGAGCATTTTGTTTAAATAACTAAGTTTGTGTCAAGTTGCTGCTCTTTCAAAGCAAACCTGGGAAGGGGCCGGGGGGAGCGGGGGGGAGGTTCGAAATCCTTAGTTCTGTATTAGGAAGAGGGCAAGAAAAAGGTTTTTTTTGTTGTTTGAAAAGTACCCAAGTCACAATTTTTCTCACAAAAGCACAGAAGTTTTCCTACATGGTTCTGCTACAGACTCTTGACCTACCCTAAGGAGGTGGCTTTCAGAGACAAGCCACCTCCATCAGAGGCATTAGCCCCTCCATTAATCTGCCAACAGGGACCAGTTGTGCCAAATTCTTTTATGATCAGTGACCAGGCAGGAAGAGTGAAGCTCTTTGGACACAGGAAGCAAATCATCTATTGCACAACAATAATTTTTGGTCACTACATCCATAAACTGTATTTGAACTGGCAACCCCTTGCAAACAAGACAGTCCCCTGAGCCCCCCAGTTCCCTTTTTATTTTGCCCAGTGACTCTCCGCACGTCTCAGCCCTTCCTCTCCCTGTCACTTTACATCCCAACACTGACATATGGTTGAACCGCTATCCTTCCTCCACTTCCTTTCTCTTTGCTAAATGTCCAGTAGCACTGCACAAAAGCACCCAACAGGAAAGGTCAAGATGAGTTTCATGCCTGAGGTCTAGGATTATATCAAATTGTAAATGTTCCTTAGCATCAAGCAAGTACTTCCAGTTTCAACCTAGTCATAGTCAATACATTTTGGCTTGGATTTGTCCTACTCTTTCCTCTAAAAACCCCACCAGATAATTCCCACACTCCCATAGGAAAAAGCCTGAACCCGAGCTCACCAGGTCTACATAGGCAGAGACCTACAGAGCTGCTCAAGGCAAAATTAAGACTCATCCAAAAAATCCTCTATAGCTCAAGTTTGCAAACCTAAAGAAACAAAGCTGGAAAGAACACTTCCAAACAACTAGGAGATCTGGCTCAGATTTTCCAAACTTTGAATGGAAATCAACAAACAAACAATAAAAACTCCTAAAAAAGCACAAGCTATTGATGAAAGTGTTTCAAATAAGATCCAACACAAAGGAATTTAATCGAAGTCTATGCAGTAATAACACTCTAAAGTTGCTGATATGCTTAAGTGGCTCTTAAGTATCTTGCAAACATTAATGAACTTATCTATAGAATCATGACACAGAATAAGCTATATGCCATGGTTTGGGCCTTGGATTAAAACTTCCTGATGTCACAACCTTCAATTAAAACCAAGAATTAAGCCAACAGGTAAGCCCTGTTGATGCAAGATGAACCAGAGGCAAGGCACTGCTTTGCTTCTCCCTAGGTTGAGATCTTACTCTCCCTACACTTGTCCTGTTAACAGAGGTCTCCAAAAAATGGTTATCAGAGTGATCCCAAAGCAGAAATATTAAGCAATACTGCATGAGGAACACCCATTGTATTTGCTTTCTCTACCTGCTTCCACAACCATCCCTGGAGGTACTCTCTTCCCCAGATCCCCAGGGCTTTGCACCCCTTTGGACCCAGATATTAGGATTTAAAGTAGGACAACTTCTCACGAGAGCAATTAAAGCCTTTAAGATCTTACCTGCATATTGTTAGAAGTCATCTCATTAAAACAGTAACTCAGATGATCCTGAGCTTGAAAGAATTAAGATTCAAAGGAAACAATTGACCAGCTTTTTCTCTCTTTCCATAACAAATCAGGTGTTTAACATGGATGAAGCTACTGTTAAGGCTACTCATGATAAAAAGGGAATATGATCTAAGCAGGATTATCACTTCAGATTTAATCAGGTAATAATTAAAAGAACTCCAGCCCTGCAGTCAGGTCACTTGCCAACTTCTCCTCCAACACAGGCTGAGCCCAGATCAGGTGGCAGTTGGCTGAGCAAAACAAATACAACCAAATGCTGAGGACAACCCAAAAAATTCAGCCTTGGTAAGAAAAATGTGAGTGCTGCCTCCTGTTTTGGCTTCAGATGGGAAAATCTCTGGACTGAGGATGGAAGGAATTCATCCCAAAAGAGTAAATTAAAAATACTCACGCAGAATTGGAGGTTAAACGGAAATACTATTTACAAAAACTTTTAAAAATACTAAAGGTACCAAGATAGAAACATATATATATATATATATATATGCAGAACCAATGCTGGCCTAGCCCTCCTGGCTAAGCCTCAAGAGAGGCCTCTCCCTGCCCCACCAGGTCCAGCAGGCTTCACTGCCCTCCCTGCCAGAGCAGGCCTGGTAGGCCTCAGCTGGGCAGCTAGAGGACAGCTTGCTAGCCAGCTCTGCTGCCACACAAACCCAAGCGATAGGAACGACTGCACGCTCGGAGGAGGGAGAGTCTGGATGGTCTGCTCCTTATGTAGGGAGACACAGGAATAGAGTGACAGATTACAATAGCCTGTGCCTCCCTCTGAGACTTTCTAGCCTCTGGAGGACTATCTCTATGGTTATGCCAATTAACCCTAAACCTACACCACCTCCTTTCATCCTCCAGACACCTGGCAGAAACTTCCAGAAGCTACAAGAGTTTTGACGGAGACTGAGGGAGGTGATTCTGCTCCTCTCCTTCGGCAAGACCTAACCTGCAGTGCTTCATCTAGGTCCAGAATCCTCAGCAAAGACAAGGCATGGTCCAAAGGAGGTCACAAAAATGATTAGAGGACTGAACAACCTCTGCTGTGAAGAATGGCTGAGGACTGCGGTTGTTCAACACAGAGAAGGCTCAGCAGAGACGTTGTAGCCTTTGAGTACTTAAATAGGGAGACATTTTATCAGGGCCTGCTGCAACAGGACAAGAGGAGATAATTTAAACTAATAGAGGGGAGATTTAGACTAGGTAGAAGGAAGGCATTTTTTATGTTGAGGGTAGCGAAACACTGGCACATGTTCCCCAGAGATATGACAGAATCTCCACCCGGTCAGGCTGGACAAGGCTCTAAGCAACCTGATCACAGAACTATAGAATCATTAAGGTTGGAATAGACCCTCAAGATCAAGTTCAACTGTAACCCAACTACCATGACCACTAAACTATATCCTGAACTGCTACATGTACGCAACTCCACTGCCTCCTTGGGCAGCCTGTTCCAATGCCTCACCGCTCTTTCGGCAAAGAAATTTTTCATAATAACCAGTCTAAATTTCCCCTGGCACAACTTAAACCCATTTCCTCTCATCCCGTCAACAGTTACTTGGGAGAAGAAACCAGCACCAGCCTCACTACAACCTCCCTTTGGATGGTTTCAGAGAGCAATGAGATCTGCCCCCTTAGCCTTCTGTTCTCCAGACTAAAAAACCCCAGTTCCCTCAGCCACTCCTCTTATGGCATGCACTCCAAACCACTCACCAGCCTCATTGTTCTTCTGCTGGACACACTGTTTTTGATACAGGCCATGACGCTGTTGGTCTTCTTGGCCACCTGGGCATACTGCTGGCTCATGTTCAGCTGGCCAACCATTAGCATCCCTAGATCATTTTCCACCAGGCTGCTTTCCAGCCACTCTGTCCCAGTCCTGTAGTGTGGCTTGGGACTGTGACCAAAGTGCAGGACCTGGCACTTGGTCTTGTTAAACTTCATCCCACTGGCCTAAGCCCATTGATCAAACCTGTCCAGATCTCTAGTTGAAAATGTCCCTGCAGTGTGGTTGGACAAGATGACCTTTAAAAGGTCCCTTCCAGCCCAAACCACTCTATAATTCCAGGAGGTCAAGTAACTGTGATAGTAAAGGTCTCCCATAGCAGTAGGAAGGAGGAAGCTACCTATGGAAAACTTCATTTCTGCAACAAGTTTACTTGTTAAGTACCAGGAATACAGGGCATATAGCATCAAGTCAGAAAATTATATGATTAAATAATGTTCTAGAAATATGAAAACAGCATATTTATATTTCTTTATGTAAAAAGTTTAGTGTAATATTAAATCTTCAGTGAATAGTTTCAATATCTTGCCAGGCAAAACAAGGGCATACAGCCACCAAGAGGAGTGGGCAAGGTCTGTCAGAGAAGGACCTTCCCAGAACAAATGTCCAGGCTCTATCCCCTCTTCAAGCTGCAGACTTGTCCTCAGAGGAAATTCTTACATACCCCTTAACCTGGGAGGCATTGAATTGCCAAAGAGAATGGCTCAGGAGTGAGTAATGCCAGAATTATTTTCTGTTATCTTCACTAGAGAAGAGATTATTCCTCCCCAGTGTAGAGCAGCTTAAATAATGACATGGGAAAACAAGATGTAGCACATGTGCTGTGTTTTAGTAATTGCACACAGGGCACAGGGATTGTGTTCTTAGCTTTCAAGGTTCTGGTGGAGCCCCTGGCCAGTGCTGTACGGACATCATGGGTCTCAGCTCCATCACTGTCTTTTTTACTGTTGAAGCTGTATTGCTGCTTGAATATTAGCATAAAGATGTAATAACTCTCTATCTACAATCATCTTCATCTTAAGATGGAGAAAAGGCTGCAAGTACATTTTTTTTTTTTTTAATGGAAGACAATCCTACAATAATCATGTCTTGCAAAGTTGGACTAAAATGCACAATGTTTAAGAAGTGACCAGCCCTTAAAAGGTGATGTCCTTACTTCAAATCAGTGATCACTGGGCATACAAAATAGCTAGTGAGGGAAAAGCAGTGGCTACAAATCAATGCCTTCCATGGCCAGGCATGTCAAACTTGCTCATGCAAACACAAACAGGTGGAAGCTGTCAGAAATGGTCAATAGAGCATCACTTGTTGAGTGGCAGCAGGTGCTTGCATTACCCAGGTGTTGAAATAAGGAACAGATATATCAAGAATGCCTGAGCATCCCACAGGTAGTCACTGAAGAACCAATGTTTTGCATCACTTGAACCAAACAAATATGACAGTAATTAAGCTACTTAAATGTAAATTTAAATAAAAATCTGTAGTTTAATAGTATCCTGGTTCAGATTCCACTCTGTGTGCAGAGGAGCCATGCACAGCAGGTTATGAAAGCACCAGGAAGGCAAGGACAGGGAAAGAGCAACATAAAAACAAAGCCCTTGCATCTTTCATGTAGAAAGACTGGATGGAAAATAAAAAGAAAGATTTGTGGCAAACATGGGGTGGTGAGATTGAGTGTTATTACTTAAACAATGGGCCTAATCCTGGAATGTGCTGAGCATGTCTTTAACCTTTCCCAGCTGCTCCAGTCAGTGTTCACAGCGTTGAGAACCAAGAAAGACGCGCTTCGCACAAAGAGAGGATGCAGTTCAGACTTGTCAAAGATTTTCCAATTTAAGCTCCCCCCTACTGAGAAGGGACTTACCTAGGGACTGTCCAAATGGGTCAGCTTTTTGTTTTCTATTAAAATAAGTGGGAAATTGCTTAAGAAGCTGGGTAAGAGTCATCACCTCACAGCCAGCTCTAAAGGCAATAAACAAGGGATCTATTCTTTCAGTGAATATGAACTGAGCTCTCACTTAAAGCACTGGAAAGAGCTACAAACTCTTCATATGCTACAGATACTTCTGGGAGTTCAAGACAGTTGTAGGCTCATCTAGTCCAATGCCTCTGCTAAAGCAGGTTAACCTGGAGAAGGTTGCACAGGATCATGTCAAGGTGGGTTCTGAAGGCCTCCAGAGAATGAAAGTCCACAACCTCTGAGAAGCCTGTTCCAGTGTTCCAGCACCCTCACAGGAAAGAAATTCTTCCCTAAGTTCAGGTAGAACTTCCTGTGTTCTAGTTTGTGCCCATTGCCCTATCACTGGAACCACTAAAAAGAATCTGGCTGGACTGACACCCCTTACATATTGATAAGATCCCCTCTCATTCTTGTCCAAGCTAAATGGTCCCAGGCTTCTCAGCCTTATATTTTATTTAACAGCCATGGAAGTCATGGATCTACTGGCCAAGAGAAAAGTGTCAGCAATAAGAAATTAAAACATTAACCTTCTATATATCCAAGCAACAAAAGATGAAGTCTTGACCCACAGCATAACTGAGCCAGGCAGACTCCCAGTCCATTTTGGAAGCATCAATGGTTTTACCTTCTCTTTGAATGAGTTTCAGAGAAACTTTGCAAAAATCGAGAAACCATTGAAATGATAAATGTATTTAAGAGATTAAGAGACTTGTCCCTTTGAGCCAAAGTTCCACTCTTGGGGGGAAAAAAAAAATCCAAAATCCTTACCAAAACCCCCTTATATTTAATTTGTGCTACCCTTCCTGTAACCTCAGCAGCTATTAAACTGGGAGGGCTGTAGCTGCAAATTCCACAAAGGAGTTAAGATCATGGTTATAAGCTTCTCAACCCGTCACCCATTGTGTGATAAAAATTTTCCTAAGTAGGCACTCTCCTTTACCCTCAAGCACCTTCTTTGATTGTGTCTTTGACTAAAAGCAAATTACTCTGCCTCGTAATATCAAGTTTGATTAAGTTAATCTTGATGTGATATCATTAAATAATATTTACTGCTCTCCAATAATCTATGTAAATAGCTTCCCCTCTCACCCCAGCTGTACCAGATGACAGGTGATTTAGTGCTAGAGCTCCACGTGCACATCTGTGGCCCACACATACACCTTTACACCACTGCATATCACCTGATGGATCAAGCCATTGCATCAATAAAACATGTGGCTTGATGATGAAGATGAAGCCTACCTTTCTATTCAGCTTCAACATCCCCCCCCCGCCAGCCTGCTCCAGAACAGACCTTTTAAATTATTTTTTTTATTTAAAAAATCATTATTATTGTATTAATGTTGTGTTCTGCTGTTCAGTAAGGAAAGCACAACACATACAAGGATGGCAAACCAATACGAGTCATTTCCAGCAGGCTAATATATTGCACTTGTTGACCTGAACTGGAAACAAGCACACTCAGACAAATCACCACTACACCTACCACTGCTCTTCTCAGATTTAAGAGGAGCTTGAATTCAGTATAGACAGGATAAGGAGAGAGATAGATGGAACTACACACAAGTGAAGAGCTACCTGCAATCACAAAAGACTTGCCAAAAAGGAAGCCCAAGCCAGACAAGCTACTCAAGGCCTCAGATAATAGCTCTCTTGGAGATATGGTATGGTAAAAGGAGATGACCTAAACTCTACCCTTAAAAACAGAGACCTGCAAGGGGGCTCAACTCCACCTCAGCAGAGCTTGTGCTCTGCTACATAAACAAACTACGGACATCTCTGTCCCCAACGTGTGTCATAGTTTTCGGTAAACATGCCCCTTGAGGACTTCCACTTGTGTAAAAGATCCTCCACCTAACCCAAGGCTTAAACAGGGTCATGATAATCCCCACAAGCAGATAGATGGGGGCATAGGAACAGGGCAGGTAAAGGACTGCTGAAGCAGTAAGAAGAGGTGATTGAACTGCTCTTACACTTTCCTCTGTGGACTAGGAGAACATGACAATTCTTGGGTTATATTTGAGCAAGGTTTACTGTCAAGAATAATTTCCCCACTCCCTTAACCTCCATGTGGGCATTGCCTGTAGCACCATTCATCTCCCTATCTCCATATCTCCAAGTGCAGAACCCAACTTTGTATGATTTCATATAACATTTTGAATATCATCAAGCCCATCACAACCACAAACACAGCCACCATTACATACTTCTGCCCCTGAGCAGCTTCCACCTGATCACCACTCAGAATATGCACTACACTCCCTTTTTTTTGCATGCATTTACAAGACAGGGCACTTTGGAGCAGGCACCTATTGACTTGTGGGAGGGTTAGGAAATAAGCCAGGGGGGTAGTAGTGTGTTTTCATTCATCTTATTTCATCTCATCCAGTTCATATCCCTTGATTCCTTCTTTTGAGAGTGTTTAAGGCTTGTATAAGATTGCTGGAAGCCTGAAATCCTTTCTGTACACAAAACACATGATGTTGCTGCTAGTAAGAGAGTTTTTCCTCCTATCACCCTTTCCACATGCTGCAATCAGTTTCTTGTGGAAAGTGTGTCTGTGACCGTTCGTAACTTGTCTTTGCAAATAAGGATGCCAATTAGTGTCCTGTACAACAATGATGTCTACAGTTGTGAGGAAGAAACCAGGAGAAGACAGCTGTCCCTTAGAAACTTGATGGAGATTACCTACTTATTAGTACCAGACCATCTAAACAGCTACCAGATGGTAACAACTTCCAGTCAATAATGTGACATGTTTTGCAATCACCAAATCCCTTTGCAAAAACAGGGCAGGACAAATCTTATCACCTGAGCACCTGGCCAAACCTGTGGGGAAAAAAAAAAAAAGAAAGCAACTGAGAAGCTTGACAGAAGCAGTAGGCAGGGTTTGTCCACACTTGTTCAGCACTGCAGCATGGAAGGGAGTCAGGCAAACATGCATGGAGCTAAAGCAAACTGGATACATTCAGACCTAACTAGGGGTCTTGGAGGAATTCACATCTCTACCTTCTTATGTTGTGCTCTACAGCAATGTAAGCTTAATGATACTCTCTGTATTTTGCAGAATATTCTTAGCTCTATGGGTGAATGTCTTGACAGATTTTTGATCGTGTCACAATTAATCTAGAACATCTGTTAACTTCAGTAAAAATCGCTAGAAGTGTCCATCTTTCCACTGCACACAGATCCAGCTCTGTGCAGGTAACAGTACATTAGTAAACCCAGCTGCAGGGGCTATCTGAACTAAGGAAAGCAACATCCAACTCATGCAAAGGTTTGCAGTAAAGCAACATACTTGATCTTACTCCTAGCTTCACAGTATTTCCCATCATTTTGAATTCCACACAGGACAGCTCCTTTAAACTGAATATCTTCCCTTCCTGGGTGCAGATGAGGAAATTTAACTGGATCACCTGAAAAGTGCTTATTCAGAGCAAGCATCATCTCCATGAAAAAAACCCTGTAATACTGAAACCCTGCTGATTGAGTACTTTGGAATAAACAGAAGAGAAAGCTTCAGAAAAGCAACTGTGTCACATTTTTCTGGGTTTGGGGTGATTTTTTTTTTTCTTCCCCCCCCTCTTTTGACTAAGGCTAATTTCAGCCCTTCTGCATCTTCTCTTCACATTGTTTTGCACATTCTGACTTTTTATTTCATTGAACTTTCAGCACTCAGAGGGTTGAAGCAATACCCAGTAAAGCCAGTAGAAACATTTTCATAATCTTCAAGAAGTTTTGTATCAGAACCTCAGTGCAAATCTATATATAAATACAAATACAGAGCTACTGTTACAGGGCACAACTATGTGAAGACAACTCCAATCAGATCTTCAGATCCACCCAAGAAAGCCCACTTGGAGAAAGGCAAGTCAGCTCTGAAGAATTGTGGGGCACCAGGCTCAGAATATCACTGGAATGAATTCAAGATGTCTTCCAGCAAAATGCAGGTCTCAAGTGTGTAACTTGATTAGATGAGATCTCCTAATTAACAAGTCTGTTGAACATGCGACTGAAAAACAATCAGGATGTCCTTAATATCAGAACAATGCTTCCTGCACAAGTGATTTGTACCCAGAAATATGTAAATGTGCATTGCAATAGTAAAAGATAACATACAGCTCACTGAAGACTAAAACTAAACACAAGTCTCTAACTACTGCCCTTAGGAAGTTTTTGAGGTACTTCGTTCTTCCCTGATGAAATCTTTAAAACTGGGAGGGGGCAGGGAAAAAAAAAAAAAAACAAAAAAACCCCACAACTCTCCTCCAAATAGGACACAAGAGCACCTGCAGCCCCCAATAGAAAGCAGATAAAACTTTGCACACAGCAAGACTTGAAACCACCGAGCCAATGAAGATGCTGTGAAAGAGTACAGACAGGATTCAAATGATCCCCTCCAAAGTGTACTTGACATTTAACTGTGCTCTTTAGCATGCATGGGTTTGGGCCACTAAAATTCAAGCTGCATCACAGGTCATGTGTGCTCCAAAAGGATCTAATCCTGGCCTCTGAGGAGCACAGCACAGAACCTATCAGAACTCCCTTGTGACACGAGTTGCAGCAATCAAGACTCCTGCCTCAACCCCAAACCAGCATCCATGTCCCAAACCCTGCTTTGAACAGTATCCTAAGAAAAAAGGGTCTAGGTGCTTGTTCTAGGTGCAAAGATCTTTTTTAACTTGGTAAAAATCAAGGTGCAAACATCCAATTCTCTGACAGTGGAACAGCACAAGCCCAAGTGTCAGAGGTGGCAATTGCCCACACAAAGGAAATATGAGGCAGGGCCATGTAACATACCCAGAGAAGCCCAGATTGTGCTGGTGTCGCCCTTGTATGCACTCAGCTCCAGCAGGGTTGGGATCTCGCCCCATAGCTTCAGCTGCAGGTACCTCCGCATTTGTTGCAACACAAGGTAGCACTTATGCCAAAGTGGCCCCATGAAGACTCACGCTTCCAGACTTTCACACAGCAAACAGTTGCTAGCCAAGCCATAAACCTCTTTAAAAAGCCACAGAGCTTCACAAAATCCTTCTCTTAATAGATTCTTTGCACCAGCCCTGCAGTTTCAGCAAGTGGTATACTGCAATAAACCCCATTCTCATGCTATTTCAAAACTCCTCATCAACGCTCGCCGCTGTCTTGCTAGGGTTTTATTTGCCACCTTACCAGAACAAGGAGGGTACGTTCCAATTGCACAAAACACAAATGGGGAGCCCTAGGCCATTTTACTGCCCACGCAGTTAATTACATCTTCGAGAGGCAGCCGAGGGTTGGGCGTAGAGGATCCAAGCCCTCCCATGGCTAGCAGAGACATGAAGACCAGTTAGCACTGGGGTGTACATCCCACCAGTGCCCTGTATCATGCTGGAAAGACACAAGTTAATTTTTACAGATCAGGTGTTCGTGAGCCTTAATAAAAAGTGGAATTCCACCCAACCCCCAAACTCCTAAAGCTCCCATACGCCTAGATTAGATTTTTTTTTTCAGAGGTTACTTTGACACAAATGTGGCACATGAAAAAGTCGTTAAGCTCATACTGTACATGAGCTGAAGGTGCACCAAGTAACTTCAGATTTCAGTGAGGACCTCTCCAATAGCTATAACCACGTTTCATGATCAGACTATTTATTCACCACATTCTTCTTCCCTTCCCAAGATGCTTCCAGATGAACTTTTTTTCTTTTGCCAACCCTACTAAGCTTAAAGGCAAAAGTAATGCCTGCCATAGAGAAAGAAAAATAAATATTGGCCTGCCTCAAACCTATATTTATGGTGCTTCTAGGTTCTGTTTTTGGTGGTCAGATCCCTTCCACTTGAGCTAGCTTTCTCCAAATTATTGCTCTCCCAATCATTCATTTCAGTCTCCAAAAAATTATGCTTTATTTGTGTTTTCTGTACAGCAATCTCATTCCAATGAAAGGTCAGCATGCCAGCACAATTTTTTTAAACTGTAACTGTGGAGGGCACAGCAGAATTAAGAAAAATATAACCCTTCTAAATGAGAAGAGCTACTTTATTAGCTGCTAATTGAGAACGACATGGCTCTTAATACAGAAAATATATTTCTAATAGTGTGGGGGATGCTAAAGCCCTTGTCAGCTTGGTCTTTAAAAAAAAAACAGTAACGTAGTTGCTTTCCACATAATGTTATATCCAAGGAAAAGACAACGTGAAGTTCTCCTGAACTTTTACCTTGGCTGCTTGCCACTACTTGCGGAGGTTCATGTGTACTTAGCTGTTATTGGGCTTGCCCTCTCTGGCAGAGGCTTGGGGAGTGGTGGGAAGAGATGATAGGAGAAAAGGTTGTCAGCTACCCTAAGTCTATAATTGACTGACACAGCCACTTACTAAGCATTACTGGTCTAAGAGGAGCATTCAAGGTAAATTAGGTTACTTAGAGCAACCTAAATCATAGGTTATTCACAATTAAGATTTCCCCATCCTCTTTGCCCCTAACTGAGCTGAAGCTCCAGCAGACAGTGATCCAGTTCAATGGGTCATCTCATATTGTAGACCACACAGTTATTTCCTAGAGCTGTAGATCAGTGCTATAATGTCTAGGAAACATCCCAAGAAACAGCAAGGAGGGAAGAAAAAAAAAATCAAGATCTTACGGACATCAGTAGGACATTTGCCATCATGATTTTGCTTCCAGAGTTGATCCCCTGCAAACAAACAAGCTAAATATTTAAGCCCTCAAGCTTTATGCTTGATGTGCTTTAGCTCCCAAACTAACAGAAAAAGTGACTCTCCCCAGGCTGGAGAATAGGTACCACAGTCTTTGCTCAAAGCTTCCATGGATTTGTACAAGGAGGCTCACAATTCTGAAGGCAACAGTTTTCCATCACAAGCTACATCCATTGGTACCGAAGTCAAGGAAAGCTTTACCATTATGAATTTTAGACTTCTCTTCAAGGGTTACTACTCAAATAACATAAGCCTATATGGGGCAAAGTTTATTTTTTATTGGCTATCTAGAAAGGGGCATTCATGTAGTAGTTTAACCATCTAATGGCCAGATAATTTCTTTAAATTTATGATTCACCTCAAATGAGATCAACACCCAAAATATTACTCCAGCTCCCGCAGTTTCAATTCAGCATGCAGCTGAGCATGATCCAGTTTGAGTGCAGGATTTAAAATAACTTACCCACCCATATTTTGGATGAATTAAAAATAATCTACAATGAGTATAAATCTGGAGGAATCTGGTGGAATGAACTCAGATTTCAACACAATGTTTTATGAGGTTAATTTAAAAAAAAACAAACAAACAAAAAAAAACCCTCTGAAGGAAACTTCTTTCTTGGGGTAATTCCTCCAGCTCACTGTATCACCAAGAAAAAGTAATTCATCCCAATCAGAGTTGGGACTCAGCCATAACATCTTGAAATTAATCCAGATCTGTTCCACTCCTCCTTTGGGGGTGATAAAATATGAGGGTTTTCTCTGACCTTACAGACAAGAAGGGGCATTCAGATGTAGGCTTTGCATCTCCACTCCCCCACAAAGAAAGATGAGGTGTTTGCTCAGGAAGAAGTGGTCTTGGCCACCACTGAGCTGTCTCATGGACTGCTCTCTAGGCTATCACTGCACGCTCATCTCACACATTAAAACACAAGTAGTAATGCTTTCCCAGCCCTCTGAATAGTTGCCTTCAGCTCGGTATCACTTTCCAGCCTCTATAAATCAAGCAGATCCCCTACTCCTTCTCTAATATTTTATAAACTGCAGAAAGTTGGAGTATTTTTTGGCCCAGCAACCTCCATCTGCTATAATAAATGCCTCTACTAATGTTGCTTTATTTTATCAATATTGCTAGACTTCTTAACAAGATTCTAAGCTCCTGACTAACAAAATATATTATCTGTCATACTCTATGTTTATTTTTCCTGCAAGGAACAATGATGCTTTATCACAACCAGAACAAGGTGACGGGTCAGAGCCCCTTAAGTGAAAAAAACACATGGGCTGACCAGCCAGTCTCACACCCCTGTGGATTACCAGGACTCAGTCACCACTTTTTGGGGCTGAGGTACCCCTGTAACAGGAGTTCAGGCAGGTAACACCCCTATTCTTCTCAGTGGGAAAAAACACACACCCACAGGGATACCACACAGCATGTTATGGATGAATTTTGGAGAAAGACATAAATACCATCTCCAGCCAGGGTACTGCAAGGTTGGCTTGCCTTCAGGAAACGCCTGGTTGTATGCAGCAGCTGTGGTGCGAGTAATACAACAAATTCACTTACTGAATGACAACAGCTTTATTGGCAAGCCAATTCAATTAAAGCCACTGCAACCAACAAAGTCGCAGGCAGCGCTCGCCGCATAACGAATATGGAATCATGCCTGCGTTTCCCCAAGTGCCCTCAGCCCTCCCTGTCCCTATGCATGAGAGGGAAAGGGATGAATGAATTAGGCTCAGATGATGGTAATTAATGGCTTGGCTGTCAGAGAGGCATTTTGTCTGCCCAGCAGTTGAAAGCTTCATATTACAGATAAAGTCCCAGCACTGCCCAGACAGGGCAACCCACCTCCCGGTATGGTGAGAGCAGGAGAGGGGGCAGAGCTGCTGGTTTGCATTGATCAACACAGCACAGTATTGATAGGTAAATAATATGTTCATCTTTCATCTTTGCAAAACATATCCTTCGGGCTACAGTTACAGCAGCTCTGACATGAGCTCATTAAGAAAAAAGTATCCTTAATGCCGAGGTATAAACAAAACAAATACTCTTATAAAATATACATAAGAATTCATTTTAGCCCTTGGTAAAATAGATAAGACCTGGGTGTTTTTTTGTTGCAGCACTAGAAATTTGCTTTCTAAGGCAACATTTGATTTGAGACCTCACACACATCATAGAATCCCAGCATGATGGGATTGGAATGGGCCATGCTTGAGAAGGTTCACCCAAAGGAAGTTGCCCAGGACCACATCCAGGTACATTTTGAACCTCTGCACAACTTCTATGGGCAGTCTGTTCCAGTGCTCTGGCACTCTCACAGGAAAAAAAACTTTACCTCATGTTCATATGGAACTTCCTGTGTTTAGTTTGTGCCCATTATGGCCATCACTGAAAACAGTCTAGTCCCATCCTCTTGACCTTCACCCTTTAGATAAGCATTAATAAGATCCCCTCTCAGTCTTCTGTAGGCTAAATAGCCCCTGATGTATCAGCTCTACCTCACAAGAGAGATGCTCCAGTCCCTCAGCATATTTGTAGCCTCTGCAGTAGCTCTTGCACTGGGGAGCCCTGAAATGGACCCAGTACTCCAGGCATGGCCCCACTAGGGCAGAGTACAGCGTAAGCAGAACCTCCCTTGACCACACTCATAAATAACCCAGAATATCATTGGTGCTTTTGGCCACAAGGGTTGTTGGTTCATGATAAACTTCTTGTCCTCTGGCATCCCCAGGTCCTCCTCCAGATACCAGCAAGTCATTCCCTAACCTGTACTGGTGCATAGGGTTATTCCCCTCAGATGCAGGACTCTGCACTTGCCCTTGAGGTTACTCTCTGCCCAAGTCTCCAGGCTATCCAGATCTCATTGAATAACAGAGTATCAGCCACTCCTCCAAGTTTTGTATCAGTAGTAAACTTGATGAGGGTAGACTCCATCCCTTCATGAAGACCACTGATGAAAATGTTGAACAACATGCACAAGACTGATTTTCTACCATTTCTAAAATGACCCAGGTTTGATTGTATTCTGTAGCACCACAAGTCATTACATGGTCCTGCCCAGCTAAAATGACAGGGGTATACTGCTTTGTCCAAAATTTCACTAAGGAAAGAATCAAGCCTTCAGTCCTAAGCTGTCAAAATATCTTGCAAGACTTCTAATTTTAACTAATTTATTAATAAAGTTTTAAAAGAAATTTTAAAAATAGGGTACTGAAACCTTCTGGCAAACCCCTCTTGTACTGAAGCCACAGGGAGTCTTTGACAAGGTGCATTGGTTCGACAGTTATCTGCCCCCCACACGCACTTTGAAATAACCCAAGTGAGGACTCAGTTGGCTGGAAGTTAATAAATGAAACTTTATATTTACAGCTATGCACAATATACAAGCAGATATTTACAATGTGTAACAGATATTTACAGATATATTCACTAAAATAGGTAATACAGAAACATCACACCCCTCCCAGAGATCAAAGTCCCTAAGAGGGGTAACCAACCACCCCCACCACCTTTCCCCCTTCCCCAATCTTATCTCACCATCTGTTTCATGCAGCAGATAGGTGAAGGTAGATCAGCCAGGGGGATTAGCAGCAGGAAGGAAAGAAAGAGCAGGAAGAAAGACATGTAAAAGCAGCCACAGCCCAAAGCAGTCTGAAGCAGTCTGACTTATCTGTATTTGGGTTACAGCTCTTAATTTTTTTTCATTCTCAGTAAAGCTATGAGTGAACTAACATCATCAACGTTTTCCTTTCTCAGCCTATAGTCTAATTTCTCATTCAAATCCTCCAATTATTTCAAACCAGCACACAAGGCAGTGTCAAGGGGGAGAAGATCATCAGCCAGCCCCATGCCTCCGTAGGCATGTGGCAAGTCAGAGCAAGCATCACATCTCAAGCAAATCAACTTTACTCTGAGCTGATGGTATCACTGCGGATGGGAACCCTAGGTCTCACCCATCTTCTTTTAATTTTCCTATGGAAAGATGAAAAACTTTACAGATGCCTTCTTGCTCTCCTTTCCCCACCCTCACTTCCAGAGATCCAGTGCTAGCTCAAAGATGCTCAGTTACAGACAGCCCTAAACCCCACAGCCCTTTTTAATGTGGAGCCGAAGTGAATTGAATTCAAAACAGCAACCAGGAAACACAGGGTGTTTCTGGGCCTTTTGTCAAGTTTTCCCTTATGAAATAAAATCTCCTCTTTTTGAAGCATGCCAGTGTAATTGCCTGGCTGCTTTCCATGTCAAAGTGACCAATACTTTCTGTGCCTCTGGGAATGTAAAACTGAAGAAAACATCACTCATTTGGACGTTCATTACATGACTCGTTATTGTACATTAAACATTTGTATCCTTAAAATAATGGTCCTGCTATTACCAGCCACAAGATTCCCGCTCCTCTGTTCATTTCAAAGAGAAGGGCACTGCTGGTGACACCCAACAATTCGAGGGCCATACCACAGTGGGAAATGTTTCTGATTTTTGTCAGAAAACACATCTTCTCATTCCCAGACAGCATTTCAATATATATTAAGTAGTAGACTAATGGCATAATCCTTAATCACTCAAATAAAAACCAGTGAGAGCAGCTCAGGGTCCACAGGAGTCAAGGATGATGTTTCAATTGATGAGTCCTGATCTCACAATCCTTACTATGGACTTACTCAAAAGCTAAAGCCAAGTACAACATACTAGAGATGGGAATATAAGGGAAGAGAAAGGAGTAGCCAAAACAGTTTCAACATGCCCTTGCTACAGAATCCCAGTGTAGTAGGGGCAGAAAGGATCTCTGGGGATCATCTAGTCCAAGTCTTCTGCTAAAGCATATTTGCCTAGAGCAGGTTGGTCAGCAGCACATCCAGACGGGTTCTGAATGCCTCCAGAGAAGAGACTCCACAACCTCTCTGGGCAGCCTGGCCCAGTGCTTCAGCACTTTTAAAGTGAAGAAATTTCTCCATATATTTAGGAAACTTCCTGTGCCTGTTGCCCCTTGTCCTGTTGGTAGACACCGCTGTAACAAGATATTTCCTCTAAGCTAGCACCACCAATCTGATCTGAGGCAATGGGAAGACAGTGATGGATCAAGCCAGAATGCTCTGGGGATGGGTATATAGCAGGACAGACACCTAAGAGTGCAAAGTCATGCTGTCCTTGCAAGTGATTCAATGCCTAAGAGAAGTAATCCTGAAGGAACTTCCCACAAGGCTGCAGCCACCACCAGACATCTTCAAACCAGGCTAGCCAGTCATAGTGTGGGTTTGCCAAGAAAATCAATGACCTTTGCTGGGGGTTTCAGAGGGAAAGAGCATGGTTTGGATGGGAGGAAATAGACCAGGGCTGTGGTGCCTTCAGTACAAAGTCTCACTACCCTACCAAGGGAGAGATCACAAAGGTTGGTGCCATTGGAGACAAAACCGTGTGTCCCAAGGGAGAAAACATATCCCCAGGGTTGAATCTCTTGCCTGAAGCCAAGACCAGGGAAAAGGTGAATGGAACCTGGGACCAGAGAAGCTAGTCCAGCTTTGGTGCAGTTCCAGCATCTGCTGCACGTTCTACTTTCACTCACACCAGTTACAGGCAGGACCATATGTGGAGGTCCCCAGCCTCAAATCCTGTTGCCTACCTTCTTCTGGACCTATGACAATGCTTGCAGAAGTAGTTAGGGAGGCCATTCCAGTGACAAAATCCAGCAATCTGATGTATTTTGGTGTCCAGTCACCACATTTACTTCTGCAAGATCCCCTGCTACTTGGTAAGGGATGGAAGGGACCTCTGAAGACCACATAGTACATAGAGTAAATCTCACAGGAACACATCTAGGTGGGTTTTGAATGTCTCCAGAAGTGGAAACGCCACAACCTCTTTGGGCAGCCCAAAACTCTGATACACAGTGTGGTTGTTCTCCAAATGCAGTACTCTACACTTGCCCTTGTTGAATTGCATTGCTACTTCCCTGAGGTAAAGAGGAATTAATCTCTCATGGTTTCGCTCCTGACTCACCAGTGGGGGAAATGCTAGTCATGGTACAAAGCTGCTTAGAGAGGTTGAACATTCCCTCCATTTCAGCATTTATAAGGGAAGCTGATGTCCCTAAGAGATGCAATCTGACAATTCCTATTAGTTCAGAAATGCTTAGGGACTTCTAACTAACTTCAAACTCCCAAAAGAAACATGAAAGAAATTTAGTCTTCTGCCCACTGCAGCACTAAAATACAGCCCTTTAACAAAAACATGAATTGTCAGATATGGGGAAGGAAAAAATATCTTTCTGCCAGGATAAGAGAACAATGCACCTTCTTGCAATTAATACACCAGCATAAAGCACGTCCCCAGCTCTAGAGGTATGCCTCAAAAAAAACATTGCACAATTTTGCACACTCTTAACACCCAATACATTTCTCTTGCATTGATGAAGGGCTAAATCGAGCCCACAGTGCGCCAGAGATCATAGAGTCTTTCCAATAATCTAATGCATAGTCCATGTTAAGCCTTCCCCTCAGGCAAACATGGGACAAAGACAGTGTGATATATGTGTTGCAGATGCCATGTTGTAGGCACGGGGAGATCCTCAAGAGATAACATGTACTTGCAAAGAGCTATGATTCTAAAGTCAGGCTTACTTTAAAGGGAGTAGGACA
Organism: Psilopogon haemacephalus; assembly: GCA_013396835.1. Taxonomy (NCBI): domain Eukaryota; kingdom Metazoa; phylum Chordata; class Aves; order Piciformes; family Megalaimidae; genus Psilopogon; species Psilopogon haemacephalus. The sequence continues at coordinate 54,730 of VWZI01010247.1, forward strand.
TCTCCCCAGTGAACATCCAGTCCTCACCAAGAAAAACTCAAGGTGCTCACACAGGCAAGCAAGACAGGATGAAGCATTATCAAAGGCTCAGCATGAACATGTGTGAAATTCAACCAGAAGTGCTTTGTGAAAGCCTTCATCTTCCACAAACTTGACAAGGATGTCCTCTGTTTTCTCCTGCTTCTCTATACCAAGAGCATGCTGAGCATCTGCCATAAGCTGGCACATCTGAGCACACCTCTTGACAGTCCAGGAGTTTCTCTGGGTCTAGATAGATGTTTTTCTGACTCAGACAAACACAAACAAAAGACCACAGCCACTGCCTCCCAGGTCAGCCAAAGAAACAAAGCCAGCTCAAGCACAGGCACAAGGCTCTGCTGGCCAATGCAGACCCTGGTTGAAGGCTAGTATCACAGTGCTGCTGGCCAACACTGGGAACCTGACATACACAGCTCACCCTGTGCAGAGGACTCTCTTATCTTATGACATCCAGAGAGCACTGAGACAAGTCCAAACCTGTCACCACAAGAGCACAACCAGCTGCTTCTCCTTACAAGCTCTGCTCCAGCTCTTTGTTCCTGTCATGAGTTGAATCTGATGATGGGGCTCCACATGAATGTGAGGGAAAACTTTTGCTGTGAGGGGGCCAGAGTGCTAAAACAGGCTGACCAGAGATGCTGTGGGGTCCCCTTCTCTGGAGAGATTCAAAACCTGCCTGGACACAATCCTGCTTTAGCAAGGCAGTTGGGCTAGATGACCTCCAGAGGTCCCTTCCAACACCCCTATATCATGCTGGGATTCTGTGATATCAATAAAGCTTCACAATCAAAAAGTGGGAAGGACAAACTCCTTCAATCCAGAATTCACATTGTGTTCACCAAGGATTTACTTTTTTAAACCATCACCATTGATTTATCCACAGGGACGTAACCTGGCACACGTCAACTGGTACATCAAAGGGAATACTGGACATGAACCACTGGTGAAGTGGGAGCTGTGATCTATTGTGACCTCACGAAGAGTTCTGCAGTGTGGCACAACTTGCTGAACATCACCACCCCGCATCTTGTGCAACCACTGGGTTTCAACAGCCCAAGATTTCAGCAGAAGGTCACCAATAAGCCCTCATTGCTTGACTCTTATTGAAAGAGATCTGCCTCAGCTTCAGTTAAGGAAAAAGAGACATCCTACATGGCTTCAGCAGAGTTCTTCTTTGCCCTCACCTTTCTTGGCTCTTAGATTTTTCCCTATGCCCATCCACAGCCTGCAGACCCAGCATGTAATTATGCATTAACCAAACATCCTCTCTTCTTCTGAAAAATAAAGTATATCATATATATATACGGTTTAGTCAAAGTTTAAAGGAATTCAAGGTCTGTGGCTCTGAAATTACAGGAGACATTTATAAAAGGCATTTTCTAAACTAAAAGTCCCTGGGCTTTTAGCAGTCCTGGAAAGAGGAGGTGAGGAGGGGAGGGCAAAATGAAAAGACATGCTGAGGAAACGTTAATTTTTTCCATCAGACTCTCATGTGTGCCAAGTTAATATAAAGCCTCCTGCACTTTTACTTAAACAATGTGGGTAATTAGGGACCAGCTCACCAGGCTCAGCTCTCCACTGGATTTGGCAGGGGCTGGTTTCCAAGAGGCCGATGGTTAACCATTGCGGGCTGAGCATCCACAGGGCAGAGCCAAAATACCCCAGTAATTAAAGATAGGTTAATCGTATTTACTGCAGCTCTGGTGTTCCCAGATTCTCAGACAAAGGCTAAATTCAGGAAAACTTAAAAAGAAACAGATCTTCAGAGCTGATTTATTTGGAATGCAATTAGGATGAGGGAGGTAATCTAATTACCAAGTACTCTCATTCTTCCCCCCCAGCTGATTTAAAGAGGAAGCTCTCGGTGTAATAACCACTTTCTGGTTGACTTTACTTCTTAGCACGGCAGTTGTTGAAACAGCTTCAATGTTTTCCCAGCTGCATTTTTATGTCAATACTAAGAATGGGATGAAATGGTTCAGACATGTCAAAGGAGGGGGAAAAAAAGGAAAAAGAAAAAAAATATTGAGGCACTAACATGAGAAAATACCCCTAAAATATTTCAGAAGATCTAAAAATGCACCTGAGGCTGCAATGTGATTGAGGAGAGGCCAGAAGAACAGGTCATACATGTGGCTGTCCCTCCACTTCCCAGAAGCGCACGTAGGAGAGCGCTGATGGAGTGCCAGGACGGTTTGCCCTCAGGTCTATCCCATGCAGATACATAATTACAATGGGAACCAGTGGCACAAAACCTCATGTTTATCCCAGCTCGGTGGGATGAGATCGTTAATCTGCAGCAGACAGGGTACCGGAAGGCACAGCCTGGCTTGGCACTGGGCGGGCAATAGCCTGGCTGTAAGCCCTGCATCAGCAGAGCTGGAACTGCAGTGATTAATGTACATTAAATAGTAATAGGAACACAAATGCAAATAATCTCTCACATGGAAGTGGCTGCTGAGCTGCAGACCCTTGTGGCCACCCCAGACTCCTTTGGTGAGCTAAACCAGTGTGATGGAGTGTCCATCCACTGCAAAACCTCTTGCAATTCCAGTGCATGCACCTTTAATTACTGCATAATATCTATTTCTCCGTAAGCCTCAGAGTTCTGATTTTCAAAAGACTTAGATGTGTGTTACAAAGAAATGTGGTCCCTTCATCACTCTCGTCCTGCTGGTATTATTCTTCCAAGTATGGCAATACCTATGTGAGTGGATGCTAATCACTAATGCACCCCATGAGGAAGGTGAAAATGGGGTATGTTATTGGCCTCCACTGGGATTGAAACCATTGACCTCTTCAGAGTTGAAAAGTGGTTCTGAGGAGCTGGTGAGGAGAACAGGAGCAAAGACACTTAGCAGAGGTATATGGTGGGTTGCAGGCAACTGCTAAATGTTTGTCTCTGGCAGCTTGAACCCTTTCTCACTCATCTGCTGGGCAAAGACAGAGCCCAACACTTCTTGCAAGGAAACAAAAAGCAGAAAATAAATCCAAACATACAAGAGACACCTTAAAAGCATTCCCACAGCCCTTTGCCAATCCACTAAATCCTGACCTGGAAGAAAACACTCCACCTTGTCCCAGGCTCTAGTGAGTCATGCTGAAACCTGTCAAGCAGTACGGGGTGAAGAGCCTTGGCCTCAGGGGCTCCCAGCAGGGGAATGGCACAGCCCAGCTGAGGCCATCAGCAGAGATCGTCCCCTTCCCAGCTGTGTCTCCTTGTCTGAGAGAGACTCACCTCACTGCAGTGCAAGAAACACCACTAAAAGTGGAAAAAAATAGGAGGGAAAAAAAGAGTCCTGTAGTGTATTTTCAGGAGTCCCACTGATTTTGAGGCTACTTGCTGCTCTTTCTCTCTCTTAAATACACCCCTGTGCCACTCAGGGAGAGTTTTATCCTCTTCCTTTAAAGGAAAGGAATACAGGTATGAATAAAAGTAAAACTGAGATGATGCTGAGAAGGCAAACAGCTTCTCTAGCCCTGAGACCAAGCAAAGAATCAGACTCTGCATCAATCTCATAGTGAGGTGAAAGGGAGGTGGCAAGGAGAAGCACCTCCGGAAAGACTTCTGACCCCAAGAAGGATGCCCACCATGCTCTTCCAAAAATGCATGTGCCCTGAAGAATTCACGCTATGGCTGGACACACTTCAAGGAGCCCTTGTCCATTAAACATGCTTTGATTGGCACACAGCTGAGAGGAAGCTCTGGGTACAGACCAGCTGCTTGCAAATCAGTAATCCCCCATTTCTGTTTATAATCCACACTCACTTCAAACACACATAGTGAGTATGCTCTGATACTGGGCATCACTCCATCCTGGAGCACACTCTCCTCACAGCCATTCCAGAACATTCCAGTGGTGGCAAGCCCAGCCCAGCCCTTCACTGGTGGCAATCCTGAATACATCCAGACTTTGGTGATGCAAACATCAGCATGCAAGGCAGGTCTGCAAGACTGAATACATCACCTGCTTCCAAAAGCTGAAGACTTTCCAGGGTTAAACATGGAGGCTAGGTTTTGGACATCGTGTTGCCAGCTGCTGCAACCCCAGCACAAAGAGAGGCTGGGGAGTTTCGTTGTTGTTGTTGTTTTTAATTCAAGGTGCTGTTTGATACAAACACTATTTCCAAGCACCACTAGATCCACACATGGGCACGGAACTGCATTTAAGTCCCCAGGAAGATTTTACTTTCATAACTTGCTCACCATTGGGGTTTTGCTTTCTGATGCAACGCCCCTTATCTCATCCCGGCTGAAGGAGAGTGAATCTGAGGTGGGATGCAGAAATATGTTTGTTACTTTCTACGCTGTAATTGCAAGCCACACTGAAAAACCTTCTTCCTCATTTCACAGCTATGAAGCTATGAAACCACAACTGCCTTCCCAGTGGTGATAGCAGACAGCCACAGAGCAGCAGGAGCAGGATATCCCCTGTGCAGATGTTGGTCCCTGGCACCCACGGCGTGGTTTTGCAGAAAGAAGCTGGGCACCCTGATAAAGCATCTGGGTATGGAAGGATTTATGAGGCCCTTATTCCTAAATGGAGGGGAGTGGGATGGTTTATGGGATCCACAACAAGCTGGGTAGCAGTGTGGAAAATGCTAGTATGGCTAGCATGGCTGAGAGACTATCATTGGGGTTAGACCATGAGCTCTACATCAGCTTGATATTTACCCTCTGCCTTCCCACAAATTCGCTTCATAAAGGATAACTGAATTTCCCCGTCTGACTCTGTGGCTGAACAATTTTTTGGCACACACAGACATAGAATTGTTTAGGTTGGAAATGATCTTTGAGATCATAAAGTCCAACTTAATATGTATGGTTAATACATGTGATGCTCCAGGTTCTCCTATGTGGATTCAGGATGGGATGGGAGAGAAAAACTCTCATAAAACACCTCATTTTATAGATATCTGTGGGGGTGATTTCCCTATTATGCCCTGCTCTGTCAGAAAAGGTTTGGGGGTTTTATTTTAGTAAGTGCTTAATAGTACGTGCAAGAAGTTCTGAGCCCCCCTTGGTGATGATCCCACCTGCAATTTGTTGAGTGACAGAACCATCAATACTTCAATCCCAGCTAATTTAAGGCCCCTTACAGCAGCCTGTCCAGTCCACCAAATCCATTACCTGTTAAATTAATTGTTACTAAACAGCAGAAGGATCTAGTGAGGCTTTTGTTTGTTTGGGGTTTTTTAAATAAATGGTAAGAAATTTGTATTTCTAGAGATTTGGCCAGGCCAGCTCCTGAAAGTGGTATCATGTACCACTGCTTTATGGTTCTTCCTGACTGCATGCATCCACACAGCTTTAACAAGAAGCAGTATTTCTTGTAAATAGTTGTTTGGAAATAAATATTTGATTGCCAGAAAGAGAGCCTTGGGATGAGAAATAGGTTTCAATGCACTGCTCAGACCCACTGCATGGAGGTTCGGCTGGAGACTGATTAACACAACCTCAGGAAAGCCCTGTTATTTTGTGAGCCAACCCAAGGCAGTGGTTGTGGTGTGGAAATGGACCCCAGCCCCAAAGTCAAGCTGCAGGGCTGGGTCTGGAGCTACCAATCCCTATCCCAGTTTTTATCTCCATAATTGGAGAGATGTTCTAAATCTTCTCAAAATAAATTAAATCACCTAATCCCTGGCTTTCAAATTATTGTATTTACCTGGTCTCTCTGTTTTACACAACCCTTGACCTCCATGCATTATATAGGAGAGCTGTGTAACACCTGCCTGAAAGGCAGTCTTTCAGGGTAGGGGGTTTGGTTTCTTTTTTGTATTTGAAAAGACAGTTCCAGCCTCCCGGAGGCTCCAGCAGGCAGGCAGCTCAAGAAGGATTTTTGTCTTTAAAGATGGGAATTAAAGGTACCCCATTTTCTTTGCTTTTTTTGAGAAAACCTTAACCTCTGAACTGGGTGGAGAGCAGAGCCACTACTTATATGTGCTCTCCCTTTTATCTCAGCTGTCCCCACCTTGCATGCCAAATCCTTCTTCTGGCTCAAGACTTTAACTTTGCGCTTCTGACAAGCAGCAAGGGCAAGCATTTTCCAACTTCAGAGAGGGGAGAGGAAACAATAATTAAGAAAGGCTCCTGGAAGCAAGAAATGGCCAGAAAAAAACAAAACACATGCAGTGAAGACTCAGATCACTCCTGGTGTGAATAAGTGCCTCAAACAAGGAACCTGAAAGCCCCATGGCCCCTTTAATCAGACTGAATGTTTTCTGTAACCCATAATGCTGCTGGCCACATCCCAGCAGCCAAGGCAGCCCAAAAACAAGATGCAATGCCAAGAGCAGGGAGCAGATTGCCAAGAAAATCCCCCAAACTCAGATGGGGTCCTAACTAAACACTTCTTCACCTGCAGAGCACCAATGTTGGCACTAAGACGTGCTCAGGGACTGAGGCAGCTGCTCCTGAGACAAAACTAAACTAAACCCCATGGCAGGTTCAGATCCCATGTTCCACCCTCAGAAACCTACCACAATGTGGCTTTGGCTGCTGTCTCCCTCTCAGATTCCATCGTGAACACAAACTCTCCTGCCCATAAAAAAACACTTCCAACATGATAAACACTACTTCTGGTACCCAAACTCCTACTCAGAATCCTCAGCTCTGCCTTCAGCTGCTTCTTCATAGTCTGACTTACTTTCTTCTTTTTCTTTTTTTTTTTTTTTTTTAAGTACACAGCATGAGAAACCACACAGAGGGCAACTTCAGAGCTATTCCCTCTAGAAACATTAAATACTCGTAATGCTTTTTTAAAGTGAATTGGGCCCCCTTAATTTGCATGTTATAATAAGGATGTTATCATACTGGTCTATGGCTCGGCTCTTTAGTCTCTATCTCTCAGGGGCTAGATTTCCCCTCATGAGTTCAATAGATGTCTGTGAACTAATGTAATTTTTTTAAGGATTTTTTCTGCATTAACATTACAACCTTTATGAGTTCAAGGTTTTACTTGCTGTATTGTGAGGCATATTGGCATTCAGGAGCCCATCACCATACCCACCAGCATGGCCATGGAGGATTCTGCAACCTGGGGTTACTCCTGGGCAGCAGGCAGAAAGCTTTCTCGCCTCCTCATGCTGAGAAGAGCTCTCCGATGTCCTCTGTCTCTTACGTTTAGCTTAATTATAAAACATTGTCACTCGAATATTAAAATAATGTTTAATACACAGAAGGGAATAAGCCAGTCCAGAAAAATGCATAATTTCCCCATGTCTGTCCTGCTAGTCATATGCAATGAGCTCTGCTCTTTTCCCCCCTTATCCCTTGCCTGCCTCTTCCAGTGATGATGGAAATGCACTTCCAAGAACCTTTTAAAAACTTTTAAAAGCCAGAGAGGCTTTCCTCATCACCAGCCTTTCCAGGGATGTCCATCCTCTGATGCTCTTGGGAAGCAGAGCAGAGCTCAGAGAGTATTTGTCCTCCTGTCCCTTTCCAGCCCCACATCCATACTGTAACACTGGAGACTCTGTAAGAAGAAAAACAGCAACAACTTGACTAAATCCCAGAGGACATTTTTAAACTTGCCCAAATGAGGGCCTGGGGGCAGATGCTCAGTGTTTCAAAACAGCCGGTCTCCGAGGTGCTCAAACACGCTGCAGGTAGGAGCGATGTCGAAAATGCCAGCCCCTGCTTTAATATACACTGGAATCATTCATCACCTCCACACCTTATTTTATACTGCCAGGCTCTACTTTTTTTAAAAGCGCTTTT
>VWZI01010247.1:62524-119095 GCA_013396835.1 Psilopogon haemacephalus
TTTTTTTTTTTTTGGGTTTTTTTTTTTTTTTTTTTTTTTTTTTTTTTTGTTTTTGTTTTTGTTTTTTTTTTCCCCCTCTCCTTTAATCACTACAGCTGCAGAAGGTGCTATCTCTTCTGCAGGGGAGAAAGAGAAGGGAAAAAAGAAAAGGGGGGCAGGGGGGAAAGAGGGAGGGGAGGCATGCGTGGAGATGGATTTTAGGCAGCAAAAAGCCAACAAGAGCAGCTCTCCAAGGGATCTTCTGCCCCAAAGCCTCCAAATGGAAAANTGAGGAGAGCAGGGCAGGCAGACCTCAACATACCCACAAACAGGGGCTTTTCAGGACACCACCTGGGGGACAAGGGCTGCCAGGGGACAACCCCAGCCCACATGAAGGGGACTGGTATGTCACAGCCACTGGGTTTTGCTCACTGATGCAGGGCTGTAAGAGGAGGTCAGCAAAAGGACAGACACATACATATAGGGGAAAAAAAAAAAAAAAAAAAGGTTTATTTAGGGCTGCATCCTCTATTCCCTCCCTGCCCAAAGTGTCCAAGGTTTGCAAGGGCACAGCTATTTAAAGTCATCCCTGTAGGCACTATGAGCTCTGCTGCAGGTATTCAAGAAGTAAGTTCCATTTTCTGCTGCCTGTAGGTGTCCTTCACAGGAAGCTCTTGGCCACCAACACCTATGTCCAACCTCTTATGATCGATGGGGTACAAATCCAGAGAAACCCAAAAGAAAGGGTTAAGCAGACTGTCAATGCTCCACCTGTGAGCTTCCCACCTGGAGCTGCTTCCATAACTGGGAAGCATTAACGGTTTAGCATGTGCTGGTGCAGGTTATGCAGCTTTTGGCTGCAGGAACTTTCATGCATTGGTCTAGACAAGCTCTGGGGATCTTCTGCCAGCCCACAGGAACAACCCACAGAGAGTTGCTAAGGGGACTTTGGGCCAGCCCATCAGCAGCTCCAAGGAGGTTGGGCAGGAGTATTATTGCTCTATCTAGACTATCTAACTGAGGAAAAACTCATCTTGCCTGGATATTGGAGGAAGTTAAGCCTAGCAGCAACCACGCTGGAGGAGGTGGGGAGCTCCAAAGGTGTTACTTTTTCCTTGCCGTTTAAGATGTAAAATGTGAAAATAACTTGAAAGGCAGTAGCCCTGTTTTATTAATAGCAAGTATTTATTAGCCTCCTTGATTTACAGTAGGTTTCTGAAAGTCATCAGTCCATCACATTCTTCAGCACAGGGGCTGACTTGGGTTTTTTTCTTGGTCAACACAATATGGAATATAGATCTGAATACGAGAAGCCAAATACAACCTTCATTTTGCATGCACATATCCCATCAATAGGAGGCCCGTAAATGAGTCCTGTATAGCCCTTAGACACATGCATTTGCAGACATTGGAGGAGAGGTGGGAGCTTCTGTACATCACTACTAGAAACCCAGAGAGTCATGGAAACCAGGGAAGAGTCATCAGGGATAGAGCAACCTCAGAAAGCACCACACACATCCCAGCCACCAAAAAAAAAAACAAAAAGGTGGAAATTCACCTTGTGATCTTGCTTCTGGGTTTTGACATGAAAATCCATCTACCCACCCCACTGCAGTGTTTGAAGCTCACTCAGCACAGACACTTCCACCCATCCACTATCATCCCTATTGCCAGATTCTTCCTCTTTCCCTTACTTTCAGCTGTGAGGTTGTGCCTGTCCTGCTGTCTGTAGCCACTTCTGCCCACCACTACCACATCCTGCTAGAACTGTGGCTGAGCCAGCATCTCCTAGGGATCACACTGTGCTCATTATGGAAGGCCAGACGAAATTAAATTGGGGCCCACTGGTTTTGCCATCTGAACTTCATCACCGCTAAAGACGCAATAAAAGTAATAGTAACAATGAACAAGCCTCTACCAGATGTGTAACTCTATCCAGTGAGATTAAGGAATAAGGGCCCTGTTTTGGGTCTGGGGGTAGTTTTTTGTGCTCCCACCTCTCCATCTTTCACTGGGAATATCAATTACTTGGATCCCTGTAGAAGACGAATGTTAAGAGAGTGACTTCTTGAGGGAGAGGAGGTTCAGGCAGTGTTGGGATGGAGAAGCAACAAAATTTTCTCAACCTGAAGCAGATACAACATACAGCTTAGTGATTATGCCTAACTACAGCCCAAATGGGAAAGCTGGGAGTGGGGGAGAGCAGAATAAAAAAAAAAACAGAACCAAATGAGGCACCATTCTCAATACCAGAGGGTGGTTGTTTGGCTCACTCCTTGATAATAATTTGTAGCGGGATCACATGAAATACCATAGCAGAGCAGAGAGGCCTGGAAAGGCAGCTAGGTCCATGGGGGCCTCCACCACCAAAAAGTCTACCAGTAAAGGCTCAGCCCTGGTATTTTGCCAGCATCCAGAGGGTGCTGAACACACATAGTAACAGAAGAAGTGATCCTACAACAGTCTCAGGTAAACAGGAGCTCACAGTTCCATTGCCACCCACCACCATCACAATATTCCTGAGCCAAATGCTGCTGGTCCCATTAAGATCTTAGTGGGACCCAACACCAAGCTGGGGCTGGAACAAAACACAAGCGGATTGAGGATGTTTCTGGAAATTCTGTTCATTGGGGTTTAGATTTGTTTCAGGTTCCATTCTGGAGAGACTGCATTCAGTAAGTGACCTCCAACACATTTGTTTCATCCCTATCTTCATGCTTTGTAAAAGTCCACAGCCCAAATGTATCACAAATCCAAAATATACATGATTTTGAAAGCAAAATTTGTCAGACTTCACAAAATACTTGACCTTTGCTGGGTTTTAGTGTCATGAAAGTGTGCTTAGAAATAAAAGATGGCACAGCCAAATGCCCTTCAAGTTTGAAAGTGGCTTTTTAAAAAAAATTATATAAAAGCTAAGATAGATAATTCCCAGGTATCTTGCTCATCTCAGTCCCCCAGACTGGGAAAGAGAGAGATTTTCTTTTGTTTATTAATAACTCCAAAACTTTGAAGTTTTGTTTTTTCCTATAAAGACCAAATGTACTTAATTTTTTAACTCTGATATGCAAACAGACACATTGGGAATATGCCTAAATACTAAATCCCTAAGAGTGTTGCTCCTCTTGCATCAAAAACAGAGCAACTTCAGGTTTTGAAGCTAACAGGTTTCCAACTCTCCACTTGCAGGAAACCCTTCACTCTTGTTAATTGGCAGAAACTCATTAAGCATCTGTAACATGATGGCTGGTGATCCTCTGCACACCCAGATATGGCAGAGAACTTTGCAGTAGCTAAGTCCTGGCCCAACTGAAAAGGATCCTAACAATACCCCTAATTAAAGCACACAGCAGCCCAGGTAGCATGAGACAGTGGCAACTCTTGTAAATCCACCAAAACCTTACATTGGAGCTACCCTGTTGCTTTACAAGAGCCACATGGACCATGAAATTATGAGCAGGACCAGGCCCTGCAGCACAAGTCCCCAGCACTCAAGGAGCCTCTCAGCACAGTCATTACATGGATTTGTAACTTTAAGGCAACACAAATTCTGCAGATGTTTTACAGTCCTAAATGTTGGGGAGTCAGCTCGGGGGTATAGTATATATTTTACCTTACCTTCAACAATTCACATAAGGACAGGTCTAACTTTTCCCTTCTGCTTAACAGAGCAGGTTTAGCTATCACCATTACTTCCTGATTTACATGGGAGAAACACCTACCTGACTTGTACTGGAGGAGTAATAGGTTATGACTGGAAAAAGCAGAGCACATTGCACTTTTTCCACAAGGCAGAACCAGCTTCCTCAAAAGCCATTCACAAACTATGCTCAGTCAAACTAAGTGTAAAGACACCCAGTTCAAGACTGGTCAACACACTGAACAATTCTCACAAAACATCTTACCAGCTGCCCTTTATTTGAGCATTATGGGCCTGCTGTAGATACATACAGGTGATCCCTGCTTTGCAAGATGGAGAAGAGAGCAGAGCAACGTCCTTTACAATTAATAATCCCAAGAGCCTTGATCTGAGATATTCTAGGGCAGGAGTGGGTGTACCAGCAGCTAATGAGAGCTGCTGAGTCCTTTATTGATGCATTTGCAATCAATCAGATGTTTAACGCAACTTGATTCACAATTCTAAGCCAAAAACAAACAAAAAAAAAAGCAGATACAGAGATGGTAGTACAGACTAGGACAGGAAGAACCTTTAAAAACATCTAATGATTTTTAAAAAGCATAGAATGTGTGCAGACTTTTGCATATTTGGACCCCAAATTACCAGATCACCTTAAAAGAAGCAGCAATAGCTTCCTTTGGGTCAACCCATATCTGTGCACGCATGGGGCTGCCAGCTGCACTCCACAGCCCTGTGTGGAATTTCTGCCATCCACCCCAGCCTATCATCATGCTTTAAGACAGTAAACTGTCTGTGCTAGTGCTATGCCCTGGTCCACAGGAGAACTACAGCTTAGGATTTTAAATAACAAAAAAGCAGCCACCACACATCAAAAAGGCAATGTCACTTTCCCTATGGTCATTTTGCCAGGAGGAAGTCACCCTGACTGGCTGGCTCACTCGTATTTTAAGGAAGGAGATGTATAAAACCTGAAATTAAATGGAAGCTAACACAAGTGAATAAATCAGCTGGCCCCTGTCCCGCAGCTCAGCTCCATCCCACTGCAACCAGCAGCGGGTGTCCTGGCAGCTTGACACAGCCAGCCATCATCTCCACTCGCTACCCAACTGATTTCTTTCACCAAATAAGGTCCATTCCTGCTTGCCAGGCATAGTCTTGACTAGCTACAGCCTATAAATCCCATCAGAGACAGCATACAATCATGCACTTAACCCATCTTATGTTAGCAAATCTCTTGGAGCCCCAAACCATCAAACTCGAGTGGGTTCTAAGCTCCAAGCAAGAGGCAAGGAGGAAATGCTGTACAAGGGCTGGAATGCTCAGCGGAAGTCATTGAGACACCAACCTGAAAGCAGCTCCTCCTGGTACCCCAGTGTGGAGGAGAGCTCTGCATCCCCTAGCACTGACTCATCTTCACGGCAAGACTACAGCTCCTCCTGAAACCCGCCAGCCAATGTCGCTTCTCTTTGGACAGACACTAAAGGATGTTACAGATCCCACCAGACCCAAAAGTATGTAGTTTAGCAGCAGAAATGCAAAACAACAGCCAGGATTCATCAAGAGAAGGCAGGTAATGGAAGAGAGGAGGGAGACACCTCCCCTCCCACCCCCCACCATTTCATCATCACTGAATGCCCTTGGGGGTTCACCACAACTTAGGGCCATAGGCCAAATGACTGGTCTAGCACTGCTGGGGCTGTGCAGCCCCTCACACAGACACCAAACCTGGCTTTCCCTCTGTAAACTCAGTACTTGGGTTTTCCGCAGCCAATATGGTAACACAAAGTCACACCAGCCACCTGGCCCTTGTTAGCATTAAAAATTAAAGACAAGCAAACAAAACCTAAAGCTCCAACATTTATTACAGGAATTTCCCACCCACTCACAGACCTACACTGTGTTTTATTTTTAATGCATCACATTAGATATGCATCCCAAGAAACGGCACATCATGGAGATAACCAATGGGCCAGGTTATCCACAAAAGTGAAACAGTCTTTATCACAGAGAAAGGAGCTGGTTGAAGCCATCAATAAGCCCTTGACCCTGGTGGGTAGGTTTCCTTTTTTTTAAAATGTTTTTAGAAAATAAAAAGAGAAGAAACAAATTAACAAAAAAAAAAAAAAAAAAAAAAAAAAAAAAAAAAAAAACCCCAAANCCCAAAGAAGTTTTGTACTCTATTACAAAATATAAATACGATAGTCTTGCAGGCAGGAGGAGCCCGGGGAGTGCTGCCTTCAGTAGGTGACTTCTCAGGCTCTCCCGGGGACACAGCAAGCCAGCAGGACATAGGCCACCTCCAGACGCCGAGACGCTGCCAGCCACTTGCCCCAGCTTCACCTCCTTTCAGAATTTAAGTGCTCTTGAACTTCCATCCGAAAACTGCCAGACATCCGGGGCTCCCTGGGCACTGCGCCAGCTGGGGGGGTACGCCGAACCTACAGAGAGCATGGGGATAGAGGAAAGAAAAGGTGTGACATGGCCCACGCTGCGACTTATTCTCTTATGTTAATCTTTTTTTTGTTTTGTTTTCCCTCTTTAATAACTAAGATACCCAGCTGTCACAAAGACATACAGCAGGATGCAGCCCTTCCTCCTCTCAGGCCATACTCTCGTATCTGGAATCACTTGGCACCACACAGGAACCATAGAGATTATTTAGGAGGAAAATCCTTGGGGCTTCACTGAGAAACCAGCACCAGGAGCTCTGTTTGGATAAGGACCAATCCAGCCTGCCTGAAAATTTCCACCTATTCTTTGCCCAAACTTGGGCACTTCTCCCAGCACCCATGGTACCAAAGACACTCTCAAAGCCACTGGTACTTTGAGTATGTCATGTGGCAGGTGGTTCATAGAGGACTCTCTCCAACTCATTACACATTGGGTATCACACAGCATGCAACACACTGCAGCTACAAAGCTTGAGATGCAAAGCCCTGGCGAGGTGTGCAGGCAACTTGCCATTAACTCACATGACATGGAACAGAGTACCAGGACAGCAAACATCCCTGGCTTCACCCACATGGAGCATGAGAAGGGTGGTAAGCCCCTTGCTCAAGGCCAATCACCAAGCATTGCACTAGCCCAAATGGCAGACTAAGGGCTACCCTGCAGGAGAAGAGGTGGCGAGGCCAGAGCATCATCAACACACTGCTCAAAATCCACCTCTGCATCCCAACTCAGGAGCCTATTTCTATAGAAGTTGCTTCATTGATACTTAACAAAGTGTTTTAAGGGCTATGTGCAAGCTGTCATCAAAACTCAGTAGCTACTAGGCCATATCTTCACCAGACGCAATCTGTAGTAGCTCTTCCAAAAGTCAAGAGCACATGTCTGATTTGTCCCCAGGTAGGGCTCATTACTGCTGCTGAGTCCCACATATTTCAGGCTGACCTTAGAAGTGACTTAGACTTTCAGGAAAGACATGAGTACCATAGCCATCCCAGACAGTGGCCTTATCAACACAATGCTGCTGCAAATAGTACATCCCACCAAGTGGCACAAAACCCAGGGACCAGTGCCTCCTTCCACATGGCAGGAAGAGAACTCTGCGCCTGTATCCCTGAAGCTAGTTTGAAACTGGGTTCAAGGAGCAGTGGCTCTTCTGTGACTTCAGCAAACAACCCCTCCAGCCAACATCACTGTCTGAGTCCATACTACAATTTGCCCATGCACACTCCATAATGGTTTTCATCCTTTATAGGAGGAAAAAAGAGAGGGTGAGAGCTAGGAGTGCCTGGCATTTCTTTTCTTTTTTTGTACAAACTCTGTACTTAGATAAATCCCAAAATTCTATCTTATCGGATGCACCAAATCAGTCTGAGTATCAGGTAAAGACATGTATCACTCATTCCTGTATTTATCTGAGATAAATATGAATATTTAATTACAAATAAATAAATATGAAACATCTGTAGTCTAAATTCTGGATACTGTTGCAGTGCCTTCACTACATTAATCATTCAATTTGGATAAGATTAGAAACTAAAGCAAAGGGGTCTGTGCCATAAAAACAAGTTCCACCTCAAAACTTGATAGAGTCTGAGGTGTGAACAACAATAACAGTTACCCAGATATTGCTCTTATATTCTGAGACATCTTTTTTGCACAGAGAAAAATTTCTAGGGAGCACAGGTCACGGATGCACAACACACTAAATGCAGCTCATGAACACACAATGGGTCCTCAGACATCCATGCCCCAACCCATTTCAATGGGTTCATCATGCTATGAACTCATTGCCACTTGCAGAAAGCATCACATTAGCAAATTCCAATTTGGTGTTGAGGTGAAAGCGTCTTGTCACTCACAAGCTACACTCTCACTGGCCAGATGGTGTTTAGACAACTCCTACAGTCAGAGCTGCTACTCCTGAAGCTCTTCCAACCCACTGTCCCTGCCCCATCTGCACAGTTGCAAGGCAGTGCAGCACCCAAAGGGCTTTTAGCTGAAATCTGTAAAACAAACTCATTGCTGCACAACTGAAAATAAAATGCTGTATGAGATGCCCATATAAAGACCTGTATACAGATGCCAGTATCTCTGCTTGTACATAGGATTATTTCGTATGTGAGACATAGGATAGACTGTGGAATGGCAATCTGTAGGATGACATAGGGTTCACTGCCCACCCTGGAAGACAGACAAGGTTATGATCAATCCCAGACAGACCACCTAACACAAGTTCTCTAGGATCGAAAGCTGTGTCATCAAGGAAGCAGCAAAGCACTCCCTGCATACACCAGCACTCCCAGGAATGGTCACTGCATCCATTCCCTTCACCTCAAGCCCACTGCACTGGAACCAGACACTGCCTTCTCTACACTGTGCTGAACATCTCTCTAGCAGTGTGTGCATCTGTGAAGGTCTAGCTTTGGCATGGCATCTGCCCTGGAGTCAACTAGGGGATACCAGCTTGGTGAAGGGAAGAACAAGTAGGGGATGCTGCCAGTGCTTTTCTAGACCCCCTGCACACTCAGACAATGCAACCTTCACTCCTCCTATCACAGGACTAAAATGGAGTTTAAATAATTTCATTTTGTCTTTCTTAGAAAAGAACTTTTTTCTTTCAATATATGATGTATTTCTGTATTTTTTTCCATCCCAGACTTTCCCTTCAGAAGGCGCTGGGCAAAATACAGGCAACAAACAGTGCCATTCACAAAAAGACAACAGAACAATTTGAAGGTTTAAAAAAAATAAAAACAGAAAAGGAAAATAAAGGAAAAAAAATGTATTAACTCCATTACACTAGGAACAGCAAGAGACAGTATCACAGTGGTATGTGCTTTAATAAAGAGATGCTGCAACATGCAGTATTTGTCAAACTGACAACATATACATACCCCTGAGGAGGGAGTTAGGGGTTGACCTGGAGTCTGGATTTTAGAGACAATGCACATAAAACCTGGGAAACTCACCAGAAGAAGAAAAAAAAAAAAAAAAAAAAAAAAAAAAAAAAACAGAAAAGGAAAAAAAGGCCCATGGGAAAAGGAAAGGGAGCTCCCAGCTCCTGGTGCCGGGAGATTTGGGCATCAGTCATCCCAGAGCCACGGCGCATGTTCCCCCCTGCCAAGAGCAATCAGGTCCTGCCCATGCCAGCAGCCAGCTTCACCCCATACATCCCCAAAGCCATCCAGGGATAAAGGAGTCTTGAGGAGGGACTGCAGAAGGGTTTTTTTTTGGCTCACCTGCCAAACCATTGCCAAATGGGGAAATCTCTGTTGGAGACTGAGGCTGCTAGGTAAAAGCCAGAAATGTTGCTGGTTATCAGGGTGGAAGGATCATGCTTAGTCCTCAACTAGGGGACCCCAACCCCAAAACTACATGTCCAGACTGCAAATGTTTTCCACTGCCCCAGCAAACTAACTCATTAACCCAAAATTCCTCTTCCTCAGCTTAGTTAAAGACAATCTCAGGCAGCAGGCGCTCCTCAGGGTTAAGAGCGTGCACCCCACAACACTCATTCTCCTACAGTCTGCTGCTGGAAGCCACCTACAGAGTGTGTCAAATGAGGACACGAGAAGCTGACACTGTGTACTTTAAGGTTTTTTTTTTATTTTTTCAATAAAGGGACAAAATGGGTGTATGAACAGGATAATGCAGACAACTGCCAAAAAAACACAGACAGTGGTTTTTCCAATAGAACTTAACAAAGACCAGAAACAAATACAATAAAAAGCCAGGTTGTAATGACCTTTGGTCATTCAAATAATTAAAAAAAATAATCCAAACAAAAGAAAAAAATCTCCCCAACCCTNTTGCCATTTACAAAAAAGTATTGACTCAAGCGGGCTTTCTCTTTAATATGCTTTGCATATGAAATTCTTTCCAATCTAAATATAAAGCACCATTTAGTTTTTGGCAATGAAAAAAACTGCAAAACGGTTCTTTTTTTTTTCCTTTTTTTTTTTTTTTTTTTTTGGGTTCTTTGTTTTTTTTTTTAAGCTTTTTTTTTTTTCTTTCTTTTACTGCATATGAAGTTAAGATGCTGGAATGTTGGGTGATAGAAGGAAAGGGACATAAAGCACACTACATAACAAACCAACGTTATTAGCTTGCAGTACTGCATACAGTATGGCAGCAGGAAAAAAGAACGAAAAAAGATATGTACACCCCTCTGTGACGGCCAGCAGCATGACATCTGAACAGCTTTCCCCCAGAAAACCATCATATGGCCTCGGATCTGTCCAGTGTCACACTTTTTTTGTCTTTTTTCTTTTTTTTTTTTTGAAACATACAAATAATTTGCACTATATTATCCTGCCAAATTAAAAAAATATACTGTGGCAGCCTGTGTGTGTTTTCTTTTTTTTTTCCACTACCAAAAAAAGGTACATCGATACCTTTTGAGAACAAGCAACAGTTAAAAATACAAGCTTCAATATAAATACTATAGTGCCTACACTAGATGAACATTTAATTCAAATACCATTCTAGAAATACAGAAAAAAGAGACCATAAATGTGTTTTAGCATAGGAATCAACATGAGTGTGCATTTTCCTATATTTAAGTACTATATAATCTTAAACCTTTCCCCAAATGCATGTTTTTTTATACAACCTGAAGAGCTGTTTATATCCAAGGCATAGAATTTCCACTACCATTTTAAAATGAGTAACAAGTCTTGTACACCACCAAGACAATGAACCCTAAAATACAGTTTCCCCCTAAACATAATGAAGTGTCATGGTTGGTTGTGGTTGTTTTGTTTTTGTTTTTTTTTTTCTCCTTAAAAAATTTTGTTTCTAGCATTTATATTTAAAAAAGTTGGGTTTTTTTTTCTTTTTTTTTTTTTTTGTACAAAAAATTCCTTGCACGGTAGGAGCAAAAGCAAATCATTCATTTTATGTGAGTGTAGAGTCTGTTTCCATTCACAGCGCTGTAATGTTGCGTCCAAGAAGATAAGCTCATTAGTCAAGTAAATGGCTGGCAAAGTTTGTGGGGTTGTTTGGGTTTGGTTTTTTATGCTCATCAATGAAATTCTATTTGACTTTTTTTAATTGGTTTTGTAGGTTTGTTTTTTTTTAAGCATTCTTGCAACTTTTCCCTTAAACTATAGACCTGTAAACTGGGAAAATTGTACAGTGCACTTAATTGTCCTATCTGAGCAGTCTTATTTTATACTCAACCTCTGTATCTTCGATTAAAGAAAAGATACAGACATCACAGGCAGAGTCAAGTGCTATTTGAACACCAACCGGGGCACGCGCTAGCTTAAGCATAAAACAAGGAATCCTCTTCCACATCAACACAAATAGCACATAGAGCAGAGGCAGGGGGAAGGGAAGAAATGGACAACTTTAGGGAGCACAGACAGATACCAATACTTGTTTTGCTTTTTTTCCCCCCTTCTCTATCTTTAATTCTCCACCAATTCTTCCAAGTGACACATTAAAGGCAAGTCTTAATAGTTCATAGTTAATCACCACTGTGTCGATATTAGCTTATACACCTGTTCTAGTTTAAAATGGCAAACAGTACCACATTGTGCTAATAAATCACCATTTATTTAGAGTTTTGCTCCTCTGTCCAATACACTCAGTAAAATATTATTGCCAGTCTTTATTTTATTTTTTTGTATGGTATACATGAGGTCTTAAAAGTTTATAATTTGATTGTCAGCTTGACAACCAAGTGGTTCTGGATTTATTTGTTTTGGTGCCAGAATCAATAAAAAGATATTATTAAAAGTAAATATTCGTCACAAAATGGATTTCCTTATTTGTGCATTTAATGGCATTGAAGGGCCTCTGCACATTTCACATTCTATTTAATCATCAATGAGGAGGGGAAATAAAGGCGAGGGGTGGGGGGGGCAGGGCGCAGGGTAGAGAGCGTGTGTGCAGGGAGGGTAAGGTTCCGTATCTTGTTTTAAGCTCCCTCCAGGAGAGAAACAGATTTTTAGACTAGTATAATCGGTTTGGTTTTAAACATAATGAAAATAAAATAAAAAGCAGGGGAGAATGATGATTAACTAGGACTGAGCAGGCAATTTCTTTCTCTTTTTTAGTTTTCTCGTTCCTCGTCGTTCTTAGGAAGCCGGTGTTGTAAGGGACACGAGACAGACTCACACACTCGCTGGGAAGAAGCTCGTCGCTGTCACCGACGTGGAGACGAGCTACGCATGGAGGACGAGCAGAAAGGAACCATTGGCATTGGCCGCGACAGATCCAAGGCACTCAGATTAATTTTGTGTGTGTGTGTGTGTGTTATTTAAACCAAATGCTAAGAGAAATCTACCTCTTGCTGACTGGTGCTGATCAGTTACCTCCCAATTAAAGGCCTTTTTTCTTCTCTTTCTCCAATCAGTGTATTTAATCTTAAGAAAGCACTTTAGCTAAAGCAATGCTTCTTCAGTGCTATAGATCCTGTCCATAGAGGGTTACCCAAAGCGTGTTTTCCTTCGTATGTCACAAAACAAAACTGTACATGATATGTATTATAGGATGTATGCAGCATGATCGGTTTTGTTTGCTCTTGGGATTGGTTTTGTTTTGATTTTCTCTTTTTCTCTCTCATCTTTTTTTTTTTCCTTTTTTTTTTTTTTTTTTTTTTTTTTTTTTTTTTTTCCGAACGGAACTGGAAACAGCGACGTGTTTGCTCAGCAACTAATCAGGGACAATTTAAACAGCCATAACATACCATACATGCTGTCTAATCAGGAAAAAAAAAAGAAACAAAACAAAAAAACAAGGGGGAAAAAAAACAACAACAAAAAAAAAATACCCAAGGAAACCAACCAAAAAAAAATTAATTAAAAAACCAACATACACAACATGTAAATTATTGCACAAGAGAAAGGCTCAAAGTTTGCGTAAAATGCAATAGTATTGCCCCGATACAGATCATGCATTCAAACGGTGAGAACAAAAAAAGAAATTAAACAAAGTGTGCTGGTGACAAGCACTTTCCAAATATCCTTAGCTTCCATGATTTCCATCACAAGGGACTAGAAAACCTCTATGGGGGTGTGGGGTGGGGAAGGGATGAGGGTGGTTATAGGGCATGGGGCAAGGGGGTGTTACGAATATACCTCTATTCAGTTTTTATCTCGTTATTCAAGACTCGATCACTGTGCCATTTTTTCATGTGTTTCTCCAGGGTACTGTACACGCTAAAAGGCATCTTACAAATCTCGCATTTGTAAACGTCCTTTCCCACCTGCCCGTGTGTTTTCATGTGCCGGGTGAGCTTGCTACTCTGGGCGCAGGCGTAGTTGCAAAGCTCACACTTATACGGCCTCTCGCCCGTGTGGCTCCGTCTGTGGACGGTGAGATTACTACAGTTCTTGAAGACCTTCCCACAGTACTCACAAGTGTCGCTGCGTCTGCCCTCTTTTGAGCTGGGCCTGCCAGGGCCCGGGCCACTAATATGGGGGGTGCTCCCTCCGCTTCCCGTGCCACTGCGGCCTGAGATCCCTCCGTCCAGCTCACCCGGCGGCGTGGAGAAGCGCAGGCTGCCATTCTCTGAGGAGTGCTCGGAAGAGGAGGCGAAGGGCGATTGTCGCGAGTCACCGAAGCTGAGGAAGGGGTCCTTCAGCTGCCGGGAGGCGGCATAGCCTGCTAGCCACTGGGAATAAACGTTCTCTGTGTTGGGCATGGCAGCAGGTGGCAGGTCGAACTCCTTCTCCAGCTTGATGCGTTTGGAGAAGGGGCTCAGGGAGCTGGGGCTACCCAGAAGCAACTTTTTGGAAAGGCCTCCCGAGGCAGACTCCCCTGGGGAGCAGCCCCGGCCATTGACTGCCCCTTCGTCGATGCGGTCAGACTCACCGACCACAGAGTCTTCATCACAAGTGTCCCTGTGCACCTCGGGCTCGGGGAGGTGGCTCCGTTTGTGTTTCTCCCCCAGGACCTGGTGGAAGGCCTCACTGAAGTGCTGCATGGAGCTCAAGACCATGCCCTGCATGACATCTGGCATTGACCGGCCCTCCTCACTGGCCCGTGAGTTGTTCTCATGGTGTCGGGCTGCCTCCAGGCTCATCCCAAAGCCGTAGTCCGGCCTGTCACTCTCATTCAAGTCCTCCTCCTCTTCCTCCTCCTCCTCCTCTTCCTCCTCCTCCTCTTCCTCCTCTTCCTCATCCCCATTCTCAGGAATCATGTTGGGATCATTCTCAGTCTTGAATTTGGCCACCACAGACTTGAGGGCACTGCTGGCGCTGCCCACCAGGTCACTGGTGCCCGGCTCAGGGGAGCTGGCAGTGGAGAGCCCATCATCTGACTTCACCGTCATGGGAGAAGACTTGTGCATGTGTGTCTTCATGTGGCGCTTCAGTTTGCTGGCCTGCGTGCAGGCATGGTCGCAGAGGTTGCACTTGTAGGGCTTCTCCCCAGTGTGGCTCCGCCGGTGGACCACCAGGTTGCTCTGAAATTTGAAGGTCTTCCCACAGAACTCACAGGACTTGGACTTCATGGGTGGCTGAGAGGGAGGAGGAGCAGACTGCAGAGGAGGAAGGGGTGGTGTGGCCAGGAATGGGGGCTTGTTGCCAGGCTGGAAGGGCTGCAGCAACCTTTGCATAGGGCTGGGCCGATTCGGGGACAAGGGTGGGCTGGAGGTGTTGCCAGCCAGCTCCCGCAGCCTCCGGGAGAAATCCATAGCGGGGGGCTCCATTGCCATGGGGTTCAGTCGCAGCACCCTGTCAAAGGCACTAGGGTGATGGGTGGCCAGAGCCATTTCTTCCGCACCCAGGCGCTCAATGCGATGCGGATCCAAATGGTGCCTTGGGGGAGGGCTAAAGAGGGGCGGTGTGGGTGGGAAACGCCCTTCTCCCAGCCCCGACGCCTCCCTTGAGACCGAGCCAGGTATTCTGAGCAGGTTAAAAGGGTTATTGTCTGCAATGTGAATCCCATGGAGAGGTGGCTGGGAAGGGCACTCTGCACCTAGTCCTGTTGGGATACCAACCCGTGGTGTCAGGGGGCTGCCATGCTCGCTTTCTAGGTAGATCCGTAAGCCATGCGTGTTCTGTGCGTGCTGCAAGAGGAACCAGGCGCTGTTGAAAGGCTGTTTACAAGTTGTACACGTGTAGCTGCTGGGCTCGTCTTTACCTGCAAAATAACACAACAAGCAGCGTCAATCTCCAGCCATCCACCAGCAGGGTGAGAGTTCACCTCCCCCCCTAAGCTCCTCTTCTCCAGGATGCTCAGCTGACAGTTGGGGAAGGAATATCCCAGCTCAGGCACAGGCAGTGGACAGGGCACATGGGAGCAGGCCATGATGGAGAAGTCCAAACCCACCCAAGTGTGCACCTATTTCCTCCCATCATCCCCAGCCCAGGGGTCAAAACCAAACCCCATCAGGTAAAAGCAGTAAAAAGTTATATTAAAAAACAAATTTAAGTCAGTTGATGGCAGATGTAAATCCAGCAGATGTTATGCTGCAAGAGGCTGCTAACCTTTAAACGGGGAAGAAAATAAATATAAAATAAAATATGCAATGCAATACAATACAATAAATAAAATAAATATATCTTTCTGAAAAGCACTGCAGAAAACCCCATACATTATTTCAAAGCAGCAATCCAAAGCAACACAGCTGCTATCAAGCTGGGCATCATCACACTGCTAGCCTCCTCCTTATTTTGAGAGACTAACAATGTGTACGGAATTAGGCAGCATGTCCTGCTCCTTAGCAAAGATTCATCTTGAGGGCAGTGAGAGGAAAAAAAGGGGGAAAATGCAATAAAACAGAGCATGGGACAGAGAGAGAGGAAAGGCAGAGAGAGCAGCAGCACAGCCAGGGAACGAACTGGAGAGAGGCCAAGAGGCCTGGCCGAACGCCCTGACAGAGTCGCATTATTTCTCTCACACTGAAAAGAAGCTGAGGATGGTAAATGCCACTTTGGCAACTAGCGGGCTAACTCTATTTAATGATAATTTATTTTTGGAGATAACACGGACATTATAAAAGAGCAACCAACTAATAAATAACTAAACAAAAAGCCAGCTAATAATGACAGCAGAGAGCAGTCCTTCCTAATATATGATAAAACAAGTGGGATGAATAACTTTTTGAAGGCTGCCCACAAGGAAAGAGTGGTGGTGTGAGATATAGTGAAGGTGAGCTTTCATTGATTCCTACAATTTTGCAGATAATTCACTTCTACACCCCTATATGGAGGCTTTTTTCTTTCTTTTAGGAAATGCTGCTTAACTTAAACTGGGGGTAAGAGAAGAATAAACTTTAATTTCCAGTCCTGCCCTGCATGGAGCTGCTGCTTAATGTTATTTAAATAAATAAATAAATAAATTTAAAAAGGGGTGCTTCTTGAGGAATAAACCAGGAGTCCACCAAGGACACCTGGTCTGCCTGCAACATGTATTCCTGCCCTGACCCAAAATTTACTTTATGAGGCTCCACAGGAACTACTCCTGGGTAAATCTCCTTTTCAGATGCACCGAGAGTTGCCCTCAATAGGTTTCCTCTATTTAGGCTTACATGAAGAAAACAGACAGAAAAAAACAAATGAGGCACATTTTCTCCGCATCCAAGATTTGGCAAAGAAAACCCTGTACTTCTCTTGTTTCCCATCTCACTGAGAATGAGGGGAAGAAAAGCTTCATCTGGGCACCTTCATTCTGCAGCAAGCTGAATGATGATCCGAGGACACAAGAGGCAGCTTCCCTCCCTGTCTCCCAGCTCTGCATTATCCTACGTCTGGCCTAAGAAGCTGGACTGAGCAACTAAAACAAGA
Source organism: Psilopogon haemacephalus (assembly GCA_013396835.1). NCBI lineage: Eukaryota > Metazoa > Chordata > Aves > Piciformes > Megalaimidae > Psilopogon > Psilopogon haemacephalus. The sequence continues at coordinate 79,334 of VWZI01010247.1, forward strand.
CTACATCGTCCACAGAAGGCATTTAACACATTAATCACTTTAAAAGCCCTTGGAATAATATTTAACGTTTCATCCAGGAGCCAGCATTGAGATAAAATACACTGTGATGTTGAGTGTGTGGTAGACATGCAAGTACAGATACACACTTAAATCTGCTTGAATTAGACGGAAATTCAATTGGACTTCCACATTCCTATGCTCATTTGTGAGCTCAGAAAAAAATCTTAAATGGAAAAATTTCATCTTGCTTCACCTTAATGAAGTGGAACTTTTTAGTGCCACGGTAGGAGCTAACAATGTACCACTACTTCGCCTCTCTACCTTATAGATCAGGTCAGAGAAAATAGCATTTTATCCTGTAATGAGGAAACAACATTGAGCATTCACTACTGCATTTTAGTATTCCCATCAACTAGATATTCCAGACCATAAGGGCAGCTCATGTAATCATAATGTCAATGAGAAGGGCTGTTATGACTGAGAGTAAAGATTACATGGAAAAAGCTGCTTTGAAATTGGTAATTATTACTAGTCCACTAATAGCAAATGATGCATTACAGTTTCACCGTATAATCTATATTTCACTCAGCTCCTGCTAGTACTGCTCTTATTATATTACAGTGCTCAAAAATTCTAAATTTCTAAACTACAATCATCAATAAATGTGTTACCTGCCATAATTTGCAAAATTACTTTGTTCATAACATCTTCAACTGTTGTAAGGACCGGAATTGATTTCCAGCACGGCAAAATTAGGGCTACATTGATTTAGTGGAGTGTAAAACGTAATATTATTCTTCATTTGTTTGCCTGAAAAACAAGTTTTCAATTCACCATCCGCACTTGGTAATCAAGATAATAATTTAAATTTAAAATCATGTTTATGTACCAAATTTCCCTAAATAACCCACCATTTTCAAGGGAGCAGTGTTAAAACCAGGCAATAAAATAAAGCAGTGAAACAGTTAAAATCCAGCAGCCTCCACCTCCAGCTCTGGAGAGACACGATTTCTAATGTGTCTATTAGTGCTTGATTAATTATGAAGGCTATCGACTGACCATATCACCACTCAGAGATACGTTCCAGTCTGATGCAGACTTGCCAAACTGCAAGAATTATGGCACTTATCCACATGTTGCCTGCCAGTGGCGAGATGGGTCCTTATGCTGCCACAGCAACCCCTGGTTTTCGAAGAGACTTTCCTTCCTCCTGTCCCAGCATCATGCTGTGGTACGGCATTCAGGCCCCGTGTCCCTCCCCCACCCCCCAACCCCAAAGCCAGAAAGGATTGTAGGACCCAAAGGCTGTGGATCCACTAATGTCTCCTAGATATGGGCAACCATCCTCTGCATCCACATGGGCTTCCCAAATAAAGCATCTACGGTGAAGCAGGGAAAGCATAGCAGAGTGATGCAGTAGCTGGTGCTGGCCAAGGACAGAAATGGAGAAGGTCCCAAAGGGCTCTTTGTGCCTCCTGGGGCAATATATTGTGTTGTTATTCAAAGTAGCATTGTGATGCCATTGGGGGGATCAGTTATTTCCAAGAGAATAGCAGGAATCCCCAGAACAAAATGCCAAGTAGTCTCCACTGAGCCAGCCCTCATTGGCCACCAGCAGCTTGCATCCTCAGCTGCTTCAAATCAAAGAACGTCAGGTCGAAAGCACTCACTCTCTAAGCTTTCCTGCAGTATGTGTCTCTCAGATGTCCTACATCATGATCAACACAATGTCTTTGGCTAAAGCACAACTTCTCCCATCTACACAAACCTTCTTTAAGGCAAAGCATGAAAAACCAATGGAAATCATTCCAACCAGCTCAGAAGACAAGGAAAGCACGCACTGCCTTCTACCAGTCAGTTCCCACAACTAACCACACTCACAGATACTGTGGCCTACCTGAAGTTCTCTGGTTCAAATCTCTACCTGTTCTCTTTTACTGTTGAGGACTTTTTTGGGGGGATAAACTGAAAAGCCTTTTGGTAAGCAATGTGGTCCCATTCCATGCACCACAGCACACTTTGGAATTCTGATAACTTTCCATCCTGAAGCTACCCCTCCATCATCTTCCACTACTCAACGACCAGCCTAGCCCTTTCACTCTACCATTATGCCAGGAATGAGCTGGCTTTCCTCTAAGTCTCTTAAAGAGCTGCTGCCTTCTGCAGTTATCACATCCCAACTCTGCATGTTCTTCTAGCCAAAGACCACATCAAGCAGTACCCAACTATGCTCCCGACATACTCTGCTTGACAGTCTTTTCAGATCATACCATAAACCCATCCTTACTGTTTCTCACCCATCCTCCCAGCTAATTAGCCACAGTTGCATTTTAATTTCTAAATCACAATGTGCTAACCACCACTGAGACTCCCATCAGTCCCTGCTGACCTCTCCCATCCACTCATGCTTCTCCAACTAAGCCCCATATTCCCAAAGCTATTGGCCAGCTCTGAATCATCTATGCCAGTTATATCATCCAGGACTTGGTCTTCTGATACACTGTCACACAGCGCCACATCCAGCACCTTGCAGAGTCTATTTCATCTACATTTATCAACCACAGTTGTCATCTGAAAGAATGAAGTCAAGTTTATTTGACAAGATCTATGTTCCATAAATCTAAATTGAGTGGCATGAATTGTATTTCTAGTCTTTAATTCTTTATCAATTGAATCTTATATTAGCTCTTCAGTTATTTTGCCCAGAAGAGATAAGCAAAGTGCTGCCAACTCTCCTGGGGTTACCCTGACCAGCTCTTGACAGCATTTTCCCAGTCCATAAGATTTATTTAAAACCAGCATGACATGTCAACTTTTTAGAAATTCTTGGGTGCAAACTGTCAGGGCCTTTTCATTTGAAAATATTTATTTCTATTGTATAAAGCCCTTCTTGGCTACTAATGAGCTACAAAAATGTCATGAATTGCGTAACACTGCTGCTTTCCAGGTCCACAATAGAAATATTCATTAAACATTTCTACCTTACTTCTTCCTCTATCCATTATTTCAAGGGTTTTTTTTTCTCTAGGACTGATCAGCTCTCTTCCAAGTCCATGCCAGGCACAAGTTTTCCCCAGCATCTCCAGCTTCCCTCACTATTCTCTACCCATTGTGGCTTCTCCCTGTGATTGATTGCTATCTATTCTCAAATTTTTTAATTGTCATATATTGATTTTTGTAATATCTAATTGCTGTTCTCATCTCACCACTGAAGCGAGTGAAGTGGCTTTTGGACTTGGGCCAAAGTTGCCTTCTCCTTCCTGGACAGCTCATCAACACTTTACAAATAGCTTCCAATTACCAGTAGCATTTTTGCATGTACATTTTTCCTCCCAGTCCATTTCGCTGCTCCTTTTCTATGCATTTAGGAAATTACCCCAGGGCAAAATGCATGGGGATACCTTGTACCAAATAAAGATGTGGGGCCAATAAGAAAATTTACTGGTCTCACCCACTGTTATGCATTTATCCCTTTATGTAGCCAGCAAAGGACTAGTGACAGGGCACAGCACAGCATCTCACCACGGCATCCACGCTTAGTCTTTCTCAAGTTATCAGGTTCTGCCTAAAAAGCAGCAGAACAGCTCTTGCCTGCCGTAACCCCATAAGCAGCAGTTTATCCAGTGACACACGAGTGACAGATTTAGCTTCTGATCCGAAAAATGTTAATAAATAAGTGGGATGAATATTGGCATTTGAGTGCCTTTAAGGGCAGCTGGCACAATTACTCAGTAAAATATGAAGAGATGGTTGCTTTCAGCATAAAGAGCTTTCTAAATGGTTAAAAAAAAAAAAAAAAAAAACCAAAAAAAAAAGCCGGCTTTTCTGTTCTGTGCTCAGAGATACACCCGGCAGGCTCAAAGTCCAACCAAAAGGAAGACAACACCTCCAGGCACAATATAGCTGGCTCCAAGCAAGACCCACAACCACAGCCACCAGCAGCAAAGCCAGACAAGATGCTGGAGAGAAGACCAGCTGGGAGGAGAAGCTGTCAGATAGATGCCACTGCTGGGAGGGGGAAAAAAATAAAAATAAATGGATTTCTGGAGCTAGGCATGCAAGTTCAGGCATTGCCAAGTGAGTAATGGAATAATCTGCATGAGTGTGCCAAAGCACTTTGGAAGAGTTTCCTTCGTTTCTCAAAAGTCAGGGCTGGATCCAGGAAAGCTGCTCACTGGACACAGCAGTGCTGTACGGAAAAGAGACACTGAAATACCCCATGCAACAACCTCTCAGTGCCCGTGTCAAAAACAGGCAGTTCATGGTGCAGGACATTGTCGGAGAAGGACCATCAGATTAAGGAGCAAAAGGTTACTACAAGGTGTGTTTCACCAGAGGGCACTGCACAGGCCACACACCAATACACAGTAGTAGAGACCCCCCAGCTTTGCCAGTGTTTTCACAAAAAATGGGCAGTGTAAGCACTGACTGCACACATGCCAACACTGTTTGCAAGGATTTCATTCACAGCTGAAGATTTACTCTCTTAGAGAAATCCCCGTGCCAGAGAAATCTCTGAGCACACCAGATTTGTCCCTTACTGTCTGGACAGTTCAGCAGCATTGCTCTATGCGTCAGCATCACCAGTCTTGGTGGCCTAGCTCATACATTCTCCTTCATCTTCTCCCCAAAACCTGCAGGTTCAGGAAAAGCCAAGGTGTCTTAGGCAACTCAAATACCTGCAACCTGTAGTAAACACCCTCCTCTTCTGCTCACCACCAAACAATTACCAGAGGAACAGCCTGAGCCAAACACAGGATCTTCTTTATTCAGCTTTAATGTCAACTGACTGCTTGATTTTTGGACTGATAAATTTGGAGTTGTTAGGGTTTGTAAGCAGGGGAAAATTTTAAAAAAATGAGCTAATTGTTACCACTTGTACTTGATTCACTTCTTCTCCATCTGGCTTGTCACATATCTCTTCCCCCCCCTCCCCTTCTCTCTCTCTCTCTCTCTGTCTTTTGGAAATCCATACTGTTGAAATTCCTTTCAACTGAAAACTAAAGAAGTGAAACGGTTGGGACACAGGAAGCATCACAAGGCCAAGAGATAAGTGGGTCCGCTCCATGCCTGAAGCAGCCCACTTCTCTCTTGTAAGAAACAGCTGCTTGGGCATGACTCACCTTTTCCTGGTGGTTGGTAGCTTAAGTTTAGATGGGAAACTGTAACAGTCCAAACACCTTTTTTTCCTTTTAGCACTAATTCTTCCTCTCAATACTTCAGTGCTTTAATAACCTGGTCCACCATTAACCAGTTACAAGTAGCTTTTAACACTGTTAGCATCAGCATTGTCACTGTTGTTATCATAGTAATTATGTAATAATAAATAACAGCTGTAGCTGCATTTACATACAACAGGAGGTTTTCTCTCCAATCTTCTCTCCTTTTCATTAGATGAATCAGATTCAGAAAGACTGAAAAACAAAAAAATGTCCCCCAAACTCTCTAGGAAGTGACAGAGGGTTGCTTGTGAAACAAGAAGCAACACTGCTGTTGTGCATCTGAAAAATAAAATTCTTCAAATCAAGCCCACACTGTGATGAACAGAGTTGACAGGAAATCCTGGCACCAGCGTAGTTGTGAAAATGTCAAAAATCTAGAAGCTCTTTTGCTTTGTGGGACTCTCAGTGACCCATTTGCCATCTTTACCAGCTTTTCCTTACCTACAGGTTATTGATAAAAGACTTAATGATATGCCTAAATATAATTCTATTTCCTTCATATTAAAACTCCCTGAAATCATTTGAATAAAACCGACACAACATTTTCTAATACAAACATCAATAATGCCACTTTTTTTGTTGCAACTGCTTTTAAAAGCCCCTCTTTTAAAGAACAGGGCCAAAACAGTAACACTCAAACTTAAAAAAGAAACCCAAATAGCATCAATAACAAAACCAAAGGTACAGCCGGCATTGCCTTGCCACATTCAAAGACTTAGACTGGAGTTAGGAACTCCAGGAATTCACCTTTTTCTGTCAAAGCTATATTTTCATCATGTTTTGCAGCACTGCTCAGGTTTCAACACAGTGTTAAGTTTTTTAGGCTTCAGGAAAGAGCAAGTGGGAAGGCACAGAAGCAGAGAGGCCATTTCCTCCCTGCAGAAGAGCAAAGTGGAGCATCCTTGAGTGGCATGCAGGCAGGAACAGGGAGGACTCTAACATGGTCATCCTGGAAAACATCAGGCCCTTGCAGAAATGCAAACTTCATGAATGACCATTTTGGTTATAGCCTCGTTTGTTTTCATAGAATCCTAGAATGATTTATGTTGGAGGGCATCTTGAAGACCATAATGTTCCAACCCTCTGCCACGGGTGGAGACACCTTCCACTAGACCATGTCTCAAAGCCCCATTCAGCCTGGCCCTGAACTCTTCCAGGGATGAAGCATTCCTCTGGGATACCTGTTTCAATGTTTCACCACCCCCACCATGAAAAACTTCCTAATGTCTAATCTAATCTGCCCTTTTCCATTTTTAAATCTTTACCCTTCATTTGGTTTATTTACTCCTTCTTCTAACCAGAACCAAATTTGTAACATCTAGATTCTCTCACCAACGACAAGCAACAAAACACATGGTTTGCTGGAGCTTCAGTGGGGAGGGATGGGGTGTTGAGGCCCCACCAGAGCATGCCAGTGCTGCCAGGCATATCAGCCTGACCTCAATGTCTGTCACCATTTGCAAGGTGATTACATTAGAACACCAAGAAAACCTGCTTCAAGCTCCAACTTGGCAAGTAAGGTATCAGGCTGTGATTGCTTTTGTGCTTTTTAAAACTTAAGAGTGGGAATCTGTTGCAGTTTGATTAGCAAGGAGCCGAAGAAACCTGCCATCAGAAAACAACAGGGTGCTTCCAGTTCAGCTTCAAATTAAGTTTAAAAGGAAATCCTTCAAGTGAAGAAGAGCTGATCATGCACACCAATACACTCTATACACTGACACTACACGGATGGAGAAACAGGTGATGCAGGCTGCAGCACCACATGGGTAGTAGCTCCATTAACCTAAAGGATGAACTACACAGTGTTGTCAGCCCTGCAGGAGGAACTCCTCGCTGATAACATCTCATTCCTCTAAAAATTCCTTCAGTAGCCCAGTAACCAAAATCTCAGAGTGCAGGGTTCCCTGCTCACCTCTCTCAGGATACCTCTCCTGAGCACAAGCACAGGATTTATAAGTGAATGGGCTCAAACAGGAGTGGCATCGCTGGGATGAAACCTGTTGTTAAATCAGTTCCTCTGGATGTACCTGGCACCACGTCCCTTCTGAAAGCTCCACCCAGCCTGTAACCAATCAAGGACCAAACCCTGCCCTGAAAAGAGCATCAAGGCCCTTTCAAAGCCAGCCTGACTATCCAGCAAACAAAACCTGGTTCCAGTCGTCTGTGTTAACACATTTACTCAGTGGCTGCCTGGAACAACCAAGTCAGTAATACACTTCTCAAATGCAGTGTTGTCATTATACAGCTATGAAGAGCTTTCAAATAATTTAAACCACTCTCATACACCTATGTTTAATTACTGTTTCCTTTTCCACTGTTTTCTCTCCATCTGGCAGCATTTGAAGAAAAGGCAGGATACCCTTCCAAAAGTTTCTTGCAAAGGAAAGAAAGGAGATGCACTAGCATGACATCTCAAGTCATCCTTTCTGGTGTGGGGTAAGATGTGGCACAAGACTCTAAAGTCCAATGGTGCAAATGGTGGGGTGTTTCTCCTGGTTTGTCTCATAGTTTTAGCACTTCAACATGCAACCATCAACCTGCACAGGTGAAAACATGTTACAGAAGCTGCTCTGCAAAGCCTCTCAGCTGCGATGTCAGAATACTGCTCTTCCAAGGTCACTTTCTCCATCCCCTTCTAATGGCTCAGGCAGGATGTTGGTGGAATCCAAAACCCCCAGCCCTCAGCCATGGACCTTGAGAGCCTTATTCTACCTTTTCCTTCCCCAAAATGGATCCTCTTCAGACTCTACTTGTTCCCAGCCTCCCCCTCTGGCTCACTTTCCTTTTGCTTTCAAATTAATGCTATTTAGCCAGAAGCAAAGCATCTTGACAAAGTGGGTCAGAGGAACTGCAGGTTCCCCCAAATGACACCTCTGCCTGCAAATCATCTGCCAGGAAGGCAAAGGTTTATTCTGTCCCTGAGCAAGTTCAATGTCAACATGGAGCTGCAAGCACAGCAAGTGCTGAACCAGATCCTACGACATTTAGTTTCATAACTTGCACAAGCAATTATTAGTGGAACTGACGACACATAGTTTTCTCTCCTTGCTTTGCAAATCAGACCAAAAGGTATTGTAAAGTTGTTCAGCCTTCTCCAGCTATTCTGTCTTTTTTCCATTGCTGAGATACCCTTGAAGTTGAAAAGTATATAGTACTTGGAATATCTGCAGTTGGAGGATGTGAGGCTTGCAAGAATTGCTACAGATTTATTGTGTTCTAGGGGCATCAAGAGTATTTACCATATATATACCAAGTCGAGGCATGTGAAAAGGGCATAGGAAAATTTGCCACTTCAAGCTCAGAGTTTAAATTCCCAGAGAGGCAGAAAATAAGAGTTAACTTCCTTACTTATATTCGCAAATGAAATCCAACAAAACCAGCCCTCCCTGCTAAGAAAAAACCCTCCCTTTATGTCAGTAAGGCTGATTCAATTTCCAAGCTTGCAAGGTCTCCTCTCACCAAGTATTACCCGACCCCAATAATACGCACCGTTCCAAGGTTAAGATCTGTTTCCTTACAATAATGCAGAAAGCTGTTGTTTCAGTCATGGCTGCAGAACTCAGCTTTGAAGGACAGGTTAGTACCACACTACATTTAACTGGATTCATTTCATCTGATTATACAGTGCCTTGCTTTCTGGAATATATAATCATCTCTTTCTGATGACATTTTAAATATCCAACTAGACAAATAATCGCAGCAATAATTGATAGCTGAGTCAAGCTGGAAGATTATTGATTGGCACAGTACTCGCTGAAACAAATGTTCATCTTTCAAACATTACAGTGAAGACGCTTAAATCCAACTTTTGCTGATAAATTATAAAGATGTGATTTACTGATAAAACCACCTGAACAGAATATGCACTTTGGGATTTGATTACCTGGTGAAATTTTTGGAAGAAAAAGTAGTCATTACAATTTATATTCTATTTCAGGTGAATAATTGCCAAGATATGGATAAGCAGCTGAACATAAACACATGCAGAGAAGTCTTAAGGAGCTGCTGATTAACTCTCTACCTTCCTCAATGGTATTTATCTGTTTCTTATTGCTGCTTATGTAGGAATTTATCCTGCCACCTTCCCAAGGATGCCTCACGTGGGTCTCATTATTGACGACGGGAGTCACACATCGAGAAGGATCCCCCCTGTTGTTTTCCCAGCAGCTCAAAGTCCTTGGTTTAAATGTGCATATTCTTACTCTGCTGTAACTGCAGCTGAAACAAGGGTTTGATCTCATTTGCTGTGGTGTAAACCAGGAGCACCAGTGCCTGAATCTGCTGCACTGCATAAAAGCAGCGGGAGGGAGGTCAAGATCAGGTACATTTGCAAACTGCATTTGCTGTCTTTGGCGGGGGTGGGGCTTGATACAAATAAATAAAACCACTTTTCAGTTCTTATTACACAGAGGTCTGTTTAAATGTTCATTTTCTTTTCATTATGATGTTCCAAATCCCACAGCACTGCCTGTACATTGCAGAGGACAGAAAGGAGGAATTTCTGAAACTTACTGATTAGAAAGTGGAGCGAGCGGCCACGGCAGAGAATCGCATGCAGGGAAAGGCAAGCGATGAGCTGCCAGTTAGGGTAGAGGAGCCGTCGCAAGGCAGAAGCCTGAAATTAAGGAAAAGCACCAGAATATTTGAGCAGGGAACAAAGAGCATAAATTCCAGAGAAAGAGATGAAAAATGCACTGAAACGTTTTGAAACGGAGCCATTAGGAGCTGATTGAGTCTCAGAGCTACTGTTAAAAATCAGCTGCTTGTTAGATACGGCGATCAGCTGAGCCCTGACACTTAAGGCATACAAGGGGGCTTGTTGAGTGGCTTCACTCTAATTTAGAGATGCTCAGTTAATTAGAAAGCTCTCAGAATTTCTGCAAATGCAGAGCACTATTGACAGCCTGTGCTTTTGATGCTTTCCGGGTGACAGTTGCCAGACTGACCTTCACAGCACTGGCAGGGCTGCCTAGACCCTTGCCCATGCCGGGGAATTCAATCATTTCTTGCAAGCACCAGTGGGAAGTTGCAAGTATGATTCCATTCCTACACCACATTTCCTCCTCTGAAAAAAAAAACAACACTGATGAAATCTGCATTTAATTAATGTTGTACATAGCTCCAGCTTTGAAGTTATTTTTGTTGTTGTTGTTATTATTATTATTATTACTACTACTACCTGTCCCACTCTCTTCATCAAGTGGATATCGCAGCCAGCCCAGAACTTTGGGATAGACGTTTATCAAAGGCAGCACACCAGCAGAGGTTGGGAGAAGTCCGTCAAAGGGCACAACCTGCTCAAACTGAACCCACTGCCATGACTGTGGGAGAGGCAATCTCCCTTTGAGGTGTTCCTTTGCCCTGATACATGTTACAAGTAGCAGTGGCTGCCAAAGATGGAGCCCCTGTCCAGAGGACAGGACACCCAGAGCACTCAGCACGTTCTAACCATGGGGATGCCTCTCACAGCCTCGAGGTCTGCTGATGCTCTCCAAGTAGAAATCACTGATAATACTAATATCACAGGACAAATGCTAATACAGGTAACCACCAAACAAAATGAGGATTGTTTGGAAATGCAGGGAGATGAGTGGAAGTTACAGTGACCACCCAAAGGCAAGATGACAGACCTGCAGTCAGCAGCAGACACTAGAAAATTAACTCTCAGGAACAGTCTAGCATTGGCAGGGAAATGAATGAGATGATCTAAGAGATATTTTCCACCTCTAATAGGATTTGATCATGATTTTGCATAGGCCTTTGTGCTAGCCTGGCTTCTGATAAGGCATGGTGTCTCTTTTCAACTCACATGCAACGGAAAGATTAATAAATTGCAGACTCGGCCCACCTTGGCTATAAATGGTTTCTGTGCCTATAGGGGAAAAAAACTCCAAGCTATGACTGACCAAAAAAAAAAAAACCAAACCCAACAACAACAACAATGAACTGAGAATGCAACACAATGCTTTTACACCCAAATCTTCAGTTATTAAGAGATTTAGAATGGAGAGAAAATACCTCCTCCAGCATCCATAAAAGCATCACTTTAGTAGCCAGGTGGGGCAGTAATGCACATACTGTGGCCAGTTTAGGAGCACAGGATTGAGACCTTTCTAGAGAGAGCCCTGCTAAGGGTTGTGGAACACAAGAGGAGAGAAGATGGCTCCAGTACATCTGGCAGGTCACTCGTTCCTAATGTAGAAGCAGAGAGATACACTGGCAGGCGAGCACAGCATTCATTTGTGAAGATCTGGCATGAAGACTTCTGCCCACTCACAGCCTTGGATCAGCAGAAGGTAAGATCAGAGGTCTGGCCTCAGAGAATGGATTAGATAGCACTCATTGTAAAAGAACAAAATGGAAACAAGAGTTTTTAGTGTATGAAACAGATAGTAGAGAATCTATTTTTTTTTCGCAAGAAAATACAATTAAATATTGTAACTGCCAGCAGTTAGATACCAGCAATGACGATTTAAAAAATCCTAATCTCACCTGATTAATTGAATAACCTTCATGTAATCTACACGGTTGTATCACAATACTACACTCTTTCTTGGGACACAAGTGCAATGCCAGCAGCACCTCTACATCCATATAACATGGGACAATTCATCTGGGACCCATGGGCCAGTTCTCACTGGCATCCTCACCTCAGCACCAACCCAGTTTGCCATAAGGCAGCTCCGCTTTTCAGGAAAACCAACCCACAATGTCAAAGATGAGCAACCAGTTACATCTCCACATGCCTGACCATGATTTTTGTCTGCAGCAAATATTTCAGGTCCAAGGCTGCTGCTATTTTCATTGCAGCCAAGTCCAGCAGCCACCACAGGCGACCAGAGCCCTTCAGAGAATAGCACTGCCCCGAGAGATAACAAAATGACAGTGCCTGCCCCCAGAGCTGCCAATTATCATCATTGCTATTATAGCCTGATGAAAGGAGCTGCCAGTTTAAACAGGCTACTGCTTCAACACCAATGCTTTCCCACTCCTTGGGCTTAAGAGTGCTGAATATTTCAGCAGGTAAAAGGCAGAAGCTGCAATCTGCCCAATTCCTGCCCCGTCTCACAACGCTTTTGAAAACCACAGTGGCACATTCGCGGTTGGAGTGAAAGAAATTGGTCTCACATCATTTTTTAGCAATAATACAGTAAGAGAGTAATAACATTAGAAACAACGGACACCAAGATGTCGCACTTAACCGCACCTTGAATCCAAAAGAGCTCAGCATGCTCTGCTAATGGCTGTTAATGACATAAAGGCTGTACCGGGATTGTACGTTTTGCCCATGGTCCCAAAAGGGCATTATCCAGACACTTCCCTTTGGGTCATCGTTTTCTTGGGCAGAAGAAACTTCCACCACGCACCAGGCATGCACATGGCTCACACCTGCCATATGCAGCATCTTTTATCCCCTGTGCCAGACCCCCTACACACTTCAGAAAGAGTTCTGGGCAGAATGGTAATGGGCAGCAGCTCCATAAAATATGTAAGCTGTCCTTGACTCATCACTTTACCTGAATGTTTTATCAGAAAACATCCCATTCCGGGGCAGCCTGGAAGATAGCCGAATATATGGCAGGTCTGAAACTGCCTTCAGCTTCACCTCAATCCTTGTCTGATGTCCTTGGCCATCCAGTTAAGATCTGACAGCATTTAAAGATGACAGTGCTTGAGGTAATGGGACAATGCCATAACAGGATTACAGGAAATGTGAAAGAAAGGACATACGTACATAATGTCATTTAGGTAATGTCATCTACGAACAGGTTATGCTGAAATTTTTGCTGACAAAGAAGTCAGTCTCACTTACACAATTCCTTTTAAATTCTGTTATTGCCATAAATAGTTTACTTCTTCCTGAAAGAAAGCCTTTTACACACATCATCGCAAATATTTTGTTCAACTTCGTCACTGCTCTGAGATAGGGTATTCTGGAGGGGTAGGCAAAGCAACACAAACCAGTACAAAGTGACAAGTGGGGCAAGGCAGCAGGATCAAAGGACGCCCCACTGTCCTCCCAACCTAGCTGCAGCACCCAGGCTTTGAGAGATCCTCCCAATTAATTTTCACCCAGTTATTTCCATCAGCTATTTTTTCCATCAGTATTCCCTTCCAGTCCCACTACAGCTGCCCCCGAAACAGCTTCCTCATTGTTCCCCCACCTAGAAGTGGTGTATTGTGTGCCAAGCAACTGACCACAAACAAAAGCTTGTTTGACCAACGCTTGTTCTGAAACAAAATCCCGGCTTGAGAAGGAAATCCCGCAAAGGAGAGGGAGATTGATGCTGGGACAATTTGGAAGGCTAGTCCAGTGCGCTCACCCCTGGGGACTCACAGTCTTGCCAGACAATGGTGTCTGGCCTCCCCATTCACATCCTGCCTCACTCTCCCTCCCCAAAAAATCCCCCCTAAAAGCCATACTTGTTATATAGTCTGATAACTGGGAGAGAAGTTGTTAAACTGAGCCCACAACCACCTCACGTGTGCTGCTCATTGAGTCTCAGGGCTAGAGGGTGGACGATAGAAGGAGCCTCTCAAGAACGTGGAGAAGGGTTTTCTGAGCTAAACTTACTGCTAGGAAATACTGGGATTCATTCATTTCCTTCTACACTGGATGGTGAAAATTCATGATCAAGCAGGTGCCTATCATGTCCCATTTTCTTGGGGAGCATTTTACTCTGAGCAAAACGCTTCTTCCGAAGTCCCTAGCCTCGCCTCAGATGACACCTTCCCCTGAGCCCAAGGAAAGCAGCTGTTACAAAGAAGCCGAGTCTTTGCCCCCTGTACATCTGCCTGCCATTGGCATGTGAAGTTACTGATTAGAGGAAACACCCTCACTGGACAGGCAGTCCCCTCCCTTGATAAGTACAGTTGGAAACCACAGGAGTTGCACAGGCCAGCTCACACGCCCTGCACTGCCCTGACCATCTTATCCGTTAATAAACAGACGTTCAGGTCTTCATTGCATTGAGCAATGTTGACATCTGCCTGTTTAGGCAATGCGCTGGGCAGCAGCTGGGTTTGCGGCTTGGTGGCCAGTGGGGTTTGCCTGAAGGCTCCCTGCACGCTTTGATAGGGGCAGGATCCTACCCTCTCTATGTCTCCCCAGGCACATTTTGCTGGAAGATGCTCACAATAGACACAGACACGTTAAAATCCCTCACAAAGTAGCAATACTCAGCCCTTGAATAGCACATCCCAGTTACTGAGCTGTCCCCAGGAGCGTATGTCACTACTCCCTGCACCACACAGATAAATTGGCCAAAGTGGCTCTCGTCCATCCCCATGCACCTGCACTCTGGTCACCACATAAAGAGAAGCAAAGCTCTTGTCATGATTAAAAGGATTTCTCTAAACCGTATTTACTGTTTCAATGCTGAGGCCACTCACCATGCTTAGCAAATACATGTATGTTTGCAAGCAGATGAGCAGCTTTTCATTCCTACTACACGGAAGTGCTTGTGCAGGTGCTGTTATAAGGTATCTATGGGATAGGAGCATGCAAGGACAAACCATGAAACTGAGGTGTAGATTTTGGTACTGTTCATAGAATGTCAAGGCTACAGCCCAAATTCTGGGGAAAACCAGCAGCTCCTTGTTTTTGGAGTAGGACGTGACCCTCTGAGCACTGCCAGTTTTGCTGTTGTCTAAGCTTCCAGCCCTACAGAGATTCTTTCAGAGTCAAGCTTCTCCATGGCTGAGAATGTTGGAGGATACCAGAATGGGAACCGAGAAGCGGGACCTGTCCTCCTGCAACAACTCCAGCAGCATCCTGCCCACTTCAGGAGGACACATGAGTTACCAGAATCAGCCCCAATGTGCTGTTTTGAGGCTAACTGGAATATTTTAATGAGAAAAAATAGATTATAGGCAGTGAAAAGAAAACAATGGTGATGTTTACTTCACTCATAGGTTTAGTGAGATGTACAAAAACAAAGACATAAATATAGGTAAGACACTCTGTCTGTCAGAGTCTGTTGGTGTCTGTTTCTCTGCCTGGCTTCTAGCTGGATATGTGTAACCCAACCAATCATCCTGCTTCTAACCCCCCTTGCTGATCTTTCCTGTTCACCTTGCACATAACGCAGATTCTGGGATAAGGCTGGGAGGTGGAGAGAAGGTGGAAGGGTGATCAGAAGCCCCTCTTGGGGACTCTGACTTCTGGGAGGGGTATTGTATTTCTGTATTACTTTTAACTTGTATATAACTGTAAATATTTGTAATATACTGTAATGGTCTGCTTGTAAATTGTGCTAAGCTGTGAATATAAAGCTTCATTCCTTAACTTCCAACTGGCTGAGTCTAGTCTGGGTGAATTCATTGTGCAGGGGGGTAGGTAACTCCCAAACCATCACACCCATGCAAGTTGTAACTGGCTGCAGGGCTACAAAGATAGCTGATGTGTATGTGTCTTGTGCTGTACATCCCACATTTTCAAGTAGTTTTAATCAGTTATGCACTTACTTTCCAGTATTCTCTAAAGCTGGGTTTTCTAAAGCCCTCTAAACCATTGTGTCCCTACAGTTACCACTTCTAGGACTTAAGATCAGGATGTTGCATACCACTACACCCCTCCAGACAGGGACAGAGCTGCTGCCACTAGAGAAAACTGTCAAGGACATGCATTGGACTGCTTCAAAACCTACCCACACCAGCTAGGCTGCTTGCAAGACATCAAACAAAATGCTTCTGGTCATAGAGCTGCACTATACATGGAGCACAACACTACACACTTTTTCTTTGCAGTTTTGTGAAATTAATAATGCCACCTTAAACTTGCCTTTAGTACTATTGTTTCTGTCTGCCTCCTCTGAAGCTGGGATGCTGCAGACACAGAGCACATCCCTGCTGGAAGCTAAGTGGCTGCCAGGGAAACACGTGCATGTCTCCCAAGCCAATTATGGATTTTTAAGAGCAACCCTACTACTTCCAGAAAACCAGCCCTAATTGTTCTTGCCCTGGCAAATCCTCTCTGAACACAGCAATGTCCCACCACAGCTGAAATAACTGCACGGAGGGATTGAGGCGACCACAGCTGGGCATGGCAGCAATCAACATCTCATGGTCAAATGAGCTGATTCTCACATAAGGTGTGCAGGTGAAATTTCAGGAACGGGGCTATTCCCATTAGAACCCAGTCACCAAAACAGAGTAAATGCCCTTGTTAGCTGGCTAACCACATTGCTGCACTGTGTGTGTGGTCTGTCCAGCGATGCTAGCCATTTGGGTGAGCAAGGATGCTGCTGCACCACGAGCTGCAGGAGCAGGGCCAACCCAGCAGTCCCAGTGAATTTACCAGACATCCTGGGAAGCCTGGCATTCTTTCTCACCAGGAGCATCAGGAGACAATTCCTTCCTCCCTGACTCACTCAATCCTTTTTTTGCAGCTCCTCTATCCAAGCAGCATGGGGATTGCTGTCACTGAGGATGTGGATAAAACAGCCTTGTGGCTCTGCTCTCACTGCACAGCAATGGGTTTCAGGAGATGGACTGCCAGACAGTGCCCACTGCTACTCAACACAAAAGGCTGCTGGAGAACCAGCTGCTGGATCAGATATTTTGGATGCTGCTTCAGGAGGCCAGAAATGAGGTATTTCTAAAGTATATACTACTCTTTTTTTTTTTTTTTTAAATTGAAATACTAATAGGCAGAAATTCCACTGCAATTTGCTTTGTTTCTTTGATCATGGGATTGCTAGCCTTCTTTCCCTGGGGAAAATCATATCCTAAAACCAAACAAATGCTGCACTGGAAGTAAAGAGCCCACTCCTTTGAAATCTTGCAGCTGCTGAAAGACACATACTCATGCCCAGAAAACTGAATCTGTCCTGTGCTGTGACACTGAAGGATGTCAGGAATCCCACAGCAACCCCAGACTCCAGGTCCACAAACTTACGAACATTCTTCAAACTCCTGATTTTACAAATAAATGTGCAAAAGAACATGCAGCACTATCAGCATGTGAGAACATGGGGGTGAATCTACTACTGATGCACTCTAAGCTTGCTGCCGGACAGTCACTTTTTTCCACTGATGGCATTTATCTATTCAAGTAACTTTCACAAAGCCTCCAACCTTCTCTGCTTCTGACTCAAACTCTTGTTGGTTTTGCAGATCTGGAATAATCCCTTTGGCCTCATAGCAGCAAGCTGTGTGAACCTTGCCTGTGCATATTAGATCTGAAGTGGGACTGAAGTCCGATTTTCAAGTGCCAGCAGGATCCCATAATCCCATGGCTCCAACAAAGCTTTAAGAAAAGACACAGATGCAGTGAGAATTGCCATCAAACCATATACATCAGCAATGGCAGGCTACCTATATACATGGATATTTAGATTAACTTCCAGCAGAAAAGGCACAATATGACTTCTCTCCTATGCTTAGTCCGAATTCATTTACACCACATGCCCATAAACCACCATTGTCTCCTAATATCTCCTTCTGGGTGACAACAGTCATTTTCCTATAGAGGAAATGATATGATGTTGAGTTGATAGGAAGCCTCCCATAATCTGCTGCAGATCTGGGGTCAGACCCTCTACAAGCAACCATGGGGAGGAGCAGCATGCCAAGGTAAGGTGGGAATTTGAGCCTGGCATTAAAATACAGCTCCCAAAGGCACGGGGCAGGTGGGTAAACACCAACCCTCTTCCCAGGTGGCCTTGAGCTTGTTCAGCCCACAATCTCACTCTTGCGGCTGCTCTGAGTCAGCCTTGCACCACACAATTGCATAAATTCAGTGCTAAGCCTGAACTAATATACCCAGGATCTCTGTGGAGCTTATCAGCTCGAGCTGGGTGCTGCATGGGCTCAGCATCTATCCCGTTCCTGGCTGGGTGATGGCCTGGGTCCAGACAGCTCTGAGCGTAAGCAGAGCTCACTAGCATCCGCTGGCAAAATGTACATGAGCCACAAGACGTACGCCTCAGAAACCCTGGAAATCTGACAGCTTTTTGTGTTGTAATAATGCAATTCAAAATACTATCGGGATTGTATAAATATTTGTACAGACACTTATCGCTGTGGCAGTCAGATACTCAGTCCCCCTGAATCAGCTGATCGGCTTCAAGTCCTCATCTGCATTTGCAGAAGTCTGCTAACCAAAACTGTGCAACCCCAATTTAACCGTCGACATAGTGAAACATAAATCCTCTCTTTATACAAATAGGCTCCGTTCCCTACCTTCCTTACTTGCTGGACAGCTGTCAGCATAATAAAATGAAAAGTGAGATTGGATTCCCAGCCCACTAAAAGAACACAAGTAGGCAATGAATTATTTTATTATTATTATTAATGCAATGGATGATCACTAAGAAATGTTTGGACTTTGTCACTGTAATTATTGTCTGTCATGTAGCTCTCAGCATTCAGAAATTAGTATTGTTTTGTATAGTCCAGTGTGGGAGGGGTTAATGAGAAAATACTTTCACACTGGATTTTTTCTTTTCCAATGGCACAGAAAGGCAGGAGAAGGTCTTTTAATATTCATGTCCATTTCCCTCTCTGAGCAATTACAAATACTTTTTTTTCAGCAGCTTTTTCAGTTTTCATAATGAAAACTCTGCCATCTTTGCTCCAGTATAAGGTCTTCCAGGTTCCAACACCCACTCCCATGTGAACAGGTGCCTTACTCTACACTTCAGCTATTCCCATCCTTGCAAGCTAAGCCAGTTTCTTAATGAGTCGGCACCTATGTGAAGCATCTTTCACCCAAATCAATGAGAAACCTCACTCAAAGAAGAAATCGGCCACAGCACAAGGGCTACAACAGATAACCCAGTTTCTAATCCTTTTACTCAAGGTCCATTCACTCCAGCCAGAGTCNGAATGCAGCCTTCCATCTTCATGAAATGGTTCAAAGGTTATGAAGGATTATTACTAATTTGGAAAGAAAGTACAAAAGATACAGCATAATTTCATTGCTAGATTTTATTTGGTTTACTCACAATGAGCAAATACCAGTGGAAACACCAAGCAGAGGGTTTCTCACCTGCTCAGAAGGAAACTGGACCTGACTCCCACCTGCTGGAGGCACCATCAGAGCTACATAGCCCTAGCTCCCCACCTGGGTGAGTTTCACATGCCTCACTCTTCCTGGGAATCAAAAGCACTACAGCTCAGGTTCAGAGATTTCATTTTAATCTTCTCTTTACCCTCAGATGGATGTACGCAATTGCTCCATTTTGCCATCCCCAGACATTGCTGATTTAGCTAATGCTCTGTTCCAGCAGGAAACATCTTAACTTTGAAGATCTGATGATTGCCCCAGCAATCAGCTGTTCAAATAGTTGAAAATTAAGACTATTGCACACAAAGTAAATTAAGTAATTTTCTACTCTCCTAGGGTCTCCCAAGTCTATTGGCTTTCCCACGACCAGTATGTCATTCTATCTCATTACTGTAAAGAAAATACAGCTCCATGAGTCCTTTAAGTGGACTACCCTCAAATCTGGGGGAAAAAAGTATCTTAAACACAGATCCCATTGCAAATGAAATTAACATGATCAGCAGAACATGTTTATCTGCTCCTCTGCTCAATACTTGCCAACTCAGGCTGCATAACCCCTGTGAGCTCCAAAAAGAATGTATGCAGCCTTTCTCAATGACACCAACTTTGTAAAAAATGATGGATTTGTTCACTAGCATGCCAGTAGAATCAGGGGTGGAGGAAGATGGTCACCAACATAAAAACATTGAAATCTGATTCTAAAGCAGGTACCACTTCAGCATCCTTAAATATAGCAGTCCTACTACCTCTTGGTCTCCTTCCTAAAATAAGTAAGCAAGGCAGCTTTTAGGTAGTGACTTTTAAACGTGGGTTTTGAAATCAGCCTGTGAACATTCCTGCCACAACGCTATGTGCTGCTCTGTTAGCTTAAGCCATTAAAACAAGCCTTCAACGTGGGGCCAGTGCTGCACTGCTTCCTGCTGCTCCCTGGATCCCTTTCAACCTATTTGCAGCATCTCAGAAAAGTTATGTTCACAAGGCTAAAGAAGCTGGAATCATTCCCAAGTGTTTTGAAACCTTGAACTCAACAACAAGCACTCAGCATTATGGTGGTCACCTGGTGGTAGCTTCACTTTTAGGTTGTGACTTTCACTGAAACCCTGTTTTGTTGGGGTTTTTCAGCAGAAACTCTCCCTGGTTGGTCTTAAGACAGAGGTGAGATTTCTTAAGATTTAAGTTAAAAAAACCCAAACAAAACAAAAACCAGTCATTTTCAGCTCCACTGACAAGAATTTTTAAAGACAGTTAGTCACAAATTACCAAATCAAGGGACAAATGGTCACCCCATGTTCACATGCAAATCAGGCCCCCAAAGAACCGGTGCTTTACAGGTTGATGGGGAAAGCAACAGGAAATGAAAGTAAATGCTATTAACAGTTAAACATTTTTCAAGTGTGTCCAGTAACCACTCCCCACTCTCTTTCTTCAGCAGAAGCTGGCCCTTCAGGCAAAGTCCCACCATGGAAGTCCATCAGGACACACACAGAGGAACCCCACCTTTAATCAGTAAGATGGAGAAGAAAGTGGTTCTTCCATCCTGGAAACTTTCTAGAAAGTCTGACCTTCTGAAAATTCCACCCACAATCACCCTAACTGCCAAGTTCACTGGGAGCACCTCAACTTGAGAGCCCATATTTCAACATCATATCCTTTGGCATGGGGTTGCAAGCACATATCATTCTTTCAAGACCAGGGGGAAGTAAGAGGTGTAGTATAGCTGACAAGGCAAAAACTGTCAGAACTTGAGGAAGAAGCAGGTACCCACTGCTCAAGTGGTGAGTCCAAGCACAGTAGTCAGGAACTGTACTAATACTCCTGTGGACTCCTCACACATGCTTTACCTACTAATTCCTTTGGTTTGTGCAAACATGGACCATGGCATCCCCTTCTGCTCCTACAGATTCTGCCTGTATTCAAGTTTTGCTTCAATTATAGCCATTAGTGAAGCCACAATCCTGATAATCTCTCATATAGGCATGGAAATCTCCCCGTATCAAGAAATTTCATCTAGTTCCCAAAACCAGAAAAATCCCTTTGCTCCATCTGTGCATGTTCTGTGCATGGTAACAGTACTGCCCATATCTACACGAGGATTTTCATCCAGACGAGATGCCTCAGTTGGCCCCACTTGCCATGTTTGGGTTCTATGAGCCTGTGTGCGTTTTTATCAGGTGATTGGCAAGGGAAAGTAAATGAGAGGCCATCACCTCAAAGCATGCCAGACATGCTCTATGCCCCACTGCAAGCTCAAGCTAAGTAAAAGAACACAACTGCTCCTCAGTCATCTGCTAAAACCTTCAGAGAAGGTCTGTGGTGACCAGGACCTGCAGTTATTCTTGCTGTCCCCAGGCCTCTGCCGCAGCTACGCCTTATCTGTAGGCAAGTATCAGTATGGAGACACCACACACTCTGTGAAGGTATGATTTAGGGGCAAAAAAACTTAAATCTCAGTTGACCATCTCAATCCAGGTAAGCACCAGGGAGAAGCTCTGAGCCTCCACCAACAAATGTATGGACAAAATGCACAGAACCAACTCATTGCTTAGTTTGGTGCATTTTTCCTGGTTTGTTTACAGTACAAGACCCCAAGGGCCAAGGGCCTGCTTGCCACCAGCTTATTTCTTCTGAATCCTTCCCACTGCCCAGCTGTTTAGGTCATGCATATATCCCCCCCTTTTCCTCCTCCAGCCCTCCCAGCATGCAGGCGCCCAAAAGGAGACTGCCCACCATGGCACAAGAGCGTTACCCAAGCTGTGACTTTCCTCTGGTTACCCCTTATCTAGCCCTAAGCACTGATAAAAATCAACCTATGACCTCCTGCTCCTTTTATTTATATTAGTTGCTTCTTTTGAAGTCAGACTTCTTCAGCTCCCTAGATCTTAAAATGGAAATGCAAAAAGCCCAATCCCACTCCCTATAGAAATGTCAGAATTTTAAGATTTTCTTTGGAAATGAGCGCATGAAAAAGCCACTGCTTAAGGAAAACCAAGCAGCACCAGAACAGTTTTTACCATCCTTTCCTAACCAAGCCCGCTATTCTTGGGCACTGTCAAACTGAGGGATTTTCCCTCTCCCTCTCCTGACAATACACTATTTGAAAATGTTTACGCTGAGGATTAAATGCCCATCCGGGCTGCAGAGCGTGGTTCATTCACAGCTTCTGCTTCTCAGCACTGTTCCTCTGAGCTGGCTTTTAAAGGCTGCCTTGCCGCTCCCCAGCTGAGGAAGGCAGCCCACGGCCAGAGCCTGCAGGTACAATCCAGCACAGCAGCCTGCAAGCTTGGGAAACTACTCAAGTGCACGACCGAGAGGGCTTGGTTTCTGCCAGACGAACATTTTCTCCATGCTGACTAACACAGGACTCTGCCCCTCTGAAAAGCCTGCTCACCCCTTATCTCTCCATCAGGACTTAATGGGTGGCTCTTTTTCCAACTCCACTATTACACGACCAGGCCACACAGACAGACAGACAGGTAAATCCACATGAACTCCTGCCACGGGAAGGGACACCTACAGATGTTCACACCAACAGTTGAGACGGTGCCCAATCCCAAAACAAGGGGAAGTGCACGTGGTTTGGTCCCTCATGGTGACATACCTCATTTCTCCCTCAAAAAGTCTTATTTGCTCACCAGCAGGCTCAAATAACAATCTAAATGCCAAGATTTATATGCAGACACAAATGTATTCCATTATAGCCTTTGCAAAACTACATTTCAATATAAACAATTAATTAATGTAATTAAATTGCTACCTGGTGGTATTATCTAATTTAACTTTGGATCCGTGCAATTGAAAAGCGTGTGTCTTTTAGCACTCCGACTGGCAAGACATGTGATAAACAGACCTATAAACATGTTAGCTCAACTGAGCTGTTTAAAAATAAATTAGCAAACTATAAACAGTAACATACATATGTACTCAATTATGAACTAACTCTAATTTTTGTTCTGAAATACTGTTTTTGACCTTAGTCATAAACAAGCACTATTAAAAAAAAAAAACATAGTATCTCAACAGAAGGGCAGGGATTAAATGCTCATCGAGTGTGGCAGAACGTAAAATAAAGGTTAGAAGAACAAAGAAAAGAAAGAAAAAGGAGGAGAAAAGCACTCACCCTTTATTAAACACAAAAGTCTACACCCACCACAAGTGCGTAAGTTGAGTAAAAATGCTCAGATTCAAGAGGAAAAAAAAGCTAAAACCTCCTGAAATATAAATGGCTAATATCCTTTGTAAGCTCTGAAGGAAGGAAAAATACAATTTTAAGTTGTGATGTGACCTGGGGGGGGGGGCGCAGTGTGGGTCCCACAGAGTCACCTGTTGCCCTTGGCTGCTCAGGTACACACCTCACTACTGTCCTGCAAGGATTCGGCCATCTGAAAACATGTGGCAGAAAGGTTGGAATTGTCCTCACCTCAGCTATATCAGACAGAATTAAAAAAAACCCAAACAAATAGATTTTTGGAAGACTGTAGAGCAGTGTCCTGGCCATGATCTTGCTATTACTCCAGTGCTCCCCAAAGAAAGTAACAAGGTAATGTGCTACACAGCTGCTAGCACTGTTCTTTTCCCTCTAGGAAGGAAGGCAGAAAGGAAGCAAGGGTGAAAAGCTGATGCACAAAAGGCACATTTTGCACTCACAGGGAAAATTTTCAAGGCTGTCACGCTACATGAGGTGCACTGATGTCCCTCCCCAAAGCAGAACCCATGCCTGCACGTGTACCTATGAGCAAAAATCCAAAATCACCAAAAGTAGCTGAGCAACTAAGAAGCGCTCCTTCATCCTGGAGAACCAACCTAAACCACTGACTGCTGGTGGGCTCTCCCTCCAGAAAACTTCGTAAAAATAAAAAACAAGAGGCAACACATGCTCATTGACACACAGGCTCATAAACAGGCAGAGGTGTGGGTTGAAGAAAGGCTTCATCCCTGCCCAGCAAATTGACAACAGTGAGACACACAGACCCAGCCACACAGTCAATGACAAGGTAGGATCTGACATTTCAAGGAACAGGAAGGGCTGTCAGTTGCTGAAACACAAACAAAACATCTACAAGGGATAGACGGGAAGGGTCCACAGGAGCTGATGACAGCATGCGTTTTTTTTTTCCCTCTGAGGACCTCTACAGCAGCATAAGCAAGAAGTTCAGAAAGCACTACACAATGCCCCATGGGATGGGAAAAGAGAGTGGAAATGAAGACGGGCTCCAATGGGTCTCTAGGTTATTCGGGAAGACCATGAGAAAGTCATTTCCAGCTATCAGCACTGGCACATGTTGCTGCTTGGCTGGGAATAGCAATGGCTTCTTCAAGGTCCTCAAAACTACCAGAAAACTCTGAAGTATTTTCCTTCATTTCTGGCAAAAATACTTGCTGATTCCCCTTCCCAACCTCCCACCCTCACAGACCCCCACACCCCTTTTTCCCCTGTTTTATCTTTTTTTGTTTTAATCCTGCAAATAAATGCTTACCCTTCTCTTAAGCAACTTTTGAATGCTGCCACTCAGGAATCAATGATTAGTTAAACAGAAACCAACAATGCATTGATGCAATTGGAATCTGAGCTCAGTGCTCTGCCTTTTTTGGCAGCAGGAACATCTCAAACGCCTGGATCAACCAGCACCATCCTGGACGTTACCCTGACATGTTGCTCCACGCCACAACTATCACACTTCTTTCAGAGTTACGTATTTCGCACACTCTAACAACAAACCAAGTCCTGTTCAGCCTATCTGCTCCTTTTCCTTTCTCTGGCAAACAGCTGGTACCCGAAACCTTGTCCCAAGGCCATCCCCCAGCCTGAAGCTCAATGCTGACTGAGAAGACATCCTCCCTGACAAGTGATGACAATAAAAAGATGCAATTACAGAAATGAGCCAGTTTGAAAATGAATTTCTGCCCACCCTTCCTGCTCTGTTACCAATAAACCACTTAAAGACACTATTCATGCAGACATAAAGTGCTAATGGCTACCTGTTCACATGTTTCATCATGCTAATATTTGAGCTCTGATTCTGACAGTTCCCTTTTTATTTGAAGCTAAGGGAACTCTAATCTGGGTTGGCACAGAAGGCTATAAGAACTACAATCTACATAAACACCATTTCCTTCCCCTCTACACCATTTTGCAGACATAGCCTTCTTGCAGCCAAATTCTTTTCCAAGCTCTAAGAAGCTGAACATGTAGGAACACAGAAGTAGCTTGGGAAGGTGGCAAGATGTTACTGGAAAGTACCGTGAATTCTTGCCCAAGCACCAATAGGTTTGCAGAAAGGGAACAATGTGGATGCCAAAAAATCCAGTGCACTGGAAAATTTACTTCTAATACTTTCAGAAGAAAATTTCAGCAGCCATTTTTATCTGATCCCAGGGATGAGTCTTCAGGGCTGGAACATTTGCTGGTGTGAACTGGCCGGGCAGGTCCCATCTGAGTTATATACTAAGTGTTGCCCTAGATGTGGTTACAGGTAATTTCCTCGCTCTTCTGGATGTGGAAAGAACAAAACTCCTCAGGTATCAGCTTGTCAGTCATGGGCTCCAGATGGAAGTCTGCACAGGTACCCAGTGTCTGACATCTTCCACATTCATAGATGCACTTGGCACACATCTGCACTGCCTTACATGAGCAGACATTGAGAATACTGACGTCCACCCAGTTATACCAGGTGAAAACCTGCTTGTGTGAAAGAAGATTCTGGTTCTCTCTATCAACCAACAGCATGGGTCAGAGCCATGATCCAATTTTTCATGGAACTTTGGCTTCCTGAGCTGTTGCAGCCCCATAGAGTTACCCAGTGGTTTTAAACCTACACACAGGGACATTTCTTTTCCTTTGCAGTTGCTTACTATAAAAAAGGTAGAGTGTTAACAAGTCTTACTGGAGCCTACTACATGAAGGCTAAGAAACATAACTTATCTGATGCAATGATCAATGTGATGCAATCTCCCAAGTCCCAGTTCAGGCAAAATACATGCAAGTAACCAGGGTGGATAGACATAACCTCGAGGGAGTCAGGGATGCTCCAGTCCAACCCCATAATGCTAGAGAGGCAAGACAAAAAAGCACAGCAGGGGATGGGTAATTCCCTGATTCTTTTACATCTGTTCCTTCCAAGGGCTCTCACTCTGGCCAGACTAGAAAGCACACCGCTTTGTGGAGACACAGCTACTCTTACTTTTTTCATTAAAAGAATTCTCTACAATACAGGTAGGTGAAAGAGATTTTTATTTGCTGGGCGAAAGCATAACCATGGGCAGGCTTCACCACCTACACCTTGTCATTTGACTGCCACTGCTGCAAGGGCAGCATCTCAGTTGGTCACAATCACCTTATCTACAGACCCCATATGCCCAAGCATCACTGCATGCCATAGTGGGGAGTAGCAAAGTAGGTTATAAAAAGCTCATCCAGCACAGGTAGCGAGGTGGGAAAAGGTAGGATGAAATCTGATACATTTTTCCTCTTGTGGGATCACTCTTGCCCGGCACACTGCAGTCATCCAACCTCTGTAAAGCTCCATCACTGCTGTGCTTGGTCTGCAAACAAGTTTTGACTCTTTCCTTGCAGCTGTAGGCTTCTCCAAGCTCCAAGAAGGAGGCTTTTCCAAGCCATCTAAATACAAACTAAGCAGAGGGTGCTGATTGGGAAAAGAAAGCTCCACATTTCTAAGGCTGCTCCTATGTTGACCTGAGCACAGTTAATATTACAACCAAGGATGTTACCTGGAGATTCAGCCTCCTGTAACAAGTCAGCTGCGCTCCCAGGATCCTGACCATGAAAAGAAAGTATGTGTCTCCATGGGAGTCATTAGTCAGAGGATGTTGACTTAGTGAGTCCCTGTTTAGAGAGCCCTGAGCCTTGCTGTACCCATTAGGCAAGAGGGATAGGAGAGCAGTCTGCCTCTGCAGAGAAGTTTCCACTGCAAACCAGTTTGGGAGTCACTGAAAAGCAGGAGAGAGCAGATAGCATTTTCCAGGGAATATGAGATAAGAGGAGGTGGAGTGTCCCAATAAAGAGGATTTCCCTGCTCAAACATCAAAGGATTCACACTAAGAAAAGGGAGGAGAAAGGGAATTACATTAGTCTGAGGCACACTTTCTCTTTTAAACTCTGACCTTCTATTGTCTGTCTTCTTGACTAGGATTTAAAGGCCCTTTGTTGGGCTGTGTTACATGGTGTGATCTAGAAAGCCACTGCAGGTGAGGCACCATGGGTTTTCAGCTACTCCGACACTCAGGGTACCCCCTTGCCTACACTGGACTTTCAGAAGGTATTGAGCCAGCTCAGATAAGTCAGTGTGTTCTATCAACACCCTTTCAAAGCTGAGCTACAGTGTGCCCTCCCAGCATCCCACTGACACACCTCTTCCAGCATGGCCAACACAGGCCTGCAGAGATAAGTTTCGCACTAGTGGAGATCCCAATGGGAAGGTAGCCTGCTGCCTCGTGCCAGCCTGCTCTCACTTCCCCCAGGCCCTCTCCAGGCTCTCCCGACAGCATCCTTGCCATCCCAAACATAAACAAATGAGTGAGGAGAGGTGACGGAAGCATAACAGATGCCTAAAATGGTTAGGATATGCTGGGTACCACAGCTACTGTCCCAGAAGGAGTGGAGAGCAGGGGACATGAAGCAGGGAGAGGAGGACAAAGCAGCGCCTCAGAAGGTAGAACTACAAATCAGGAAAGAGAGAGCCACAAATCGGGAAAACCATGGCTTGAGCCAAACAGTCCCTCTAAGGAGAAGAAGAAATGTAATACCTGAGGAGGATTTGACCTATTCCCGAATGTGCAGCCTTGAAGCCATCTCCCAGTGAGCTGCAGTGTAGTTCAAACATCCATCAGATTTCACAACAGCCAGTGCTATGCTTTGCCTCTAAATGCACCTTTAACATCACATAGGCCTAACAAGGGCTCCAATTCTGTTACCCTGATTTAAAAACATCACTGAAGTGGGCTGGAGAAGGAACTGCCTCCCAACTTCCAGCTTTTGCCATTCCCCATAAATGACTTCTTTGTAGCTACTGAACTGTCTAATTTATTTTGCCCCTGCATTTTGATCATTCATCTAGTCACTTCCTAATGGTGCTCTGAACACTGACACTGTGGGAAATGTCTAAAATGTTGTAACCCTTACACAGTCCCATGGAGGTGAAAGGACCAAGGGCAAGCACTGAATCGTTCCAGAACAAGAGAGGGATGATCTATCTCCATCCTCCTCCCCACCTTCCGCTTCACCATGGGCACTGTTCTCATCTCAGCATATTTGAGTAAAACACGAAACAAGGCAAGATGCAGCTATCTCAGGATCTCTGAATGTTGGAAGACATAATGCAATGTCCACAGCCTGTAGCCAGGAGGCTACAGGAACCCAGGAGGTCCCTCAGATGTTTTGCTCTCCTGTGGCCTCTGCCCCTAAGAGAAAGTATCCAAGGATTCAAGAGGCTGGTTGAACTCGGGCTGAGACAATGCCATCCAACAAAGACTGAGGAAAAAGAAACTTGCACACTGCATTTCAGGCAAATGGGGAAGGAATGAAATCAGAATGTGGAGCTTGATCCAAAACCCAAGTCAACAGAGTTCAATGAATTTTGGAACTGTGTTTCATCACTTAAGCGTGCACTGGTTAGACAATGAACAACCAAAAGCATTTCACTTTGCATGCCTAGCAAATGCAGATGACAGCTTTCAGCAAGATGCAAGAAGCATCACAGGATGCCATGACTGCAGCCTTTCACTAGACACCCAGAAACCCAGAAGGGGCAAGCTGAGGACATAGAAAGTGTCACTGAAGGACAAACAGTCACACGCAGGACAAACACCAAAGAAACTCCTACCATCACTACATGTAGTGTACCATCACTACATTTTACCCACATTTTGCATTTTGCACTACTCGGGTGCCTTGAAATACATGCAGCAATCAGAGCCACGACACTAATTTCCAGACAGCAGAGCTGCAGACTCAAAACATGTTGCAACAATTGCTGTGTCCAATGACAAAATGTGCTTCTAACCTGCAAGAAGAAATGGGTGTGGAGCTGCCGCTCATACAAAGATCACTGCACTTACTTGGCAGGGTGCAAGGTCCCTATCTTCGCTTCTCCCTTGTGAGAAAAACAGTGAGTAAAAGATGGCTGTTCTGCCTTCCCACATTTTTAGGAAAGTACAGCTGGATGGGAAAACAAGGTGGGAATCAGAGAAATCCTGTGTGATTTGTGAAGGCTACAGCCACTTTGCCATAGCCTGATATAAACTGCTGATCTCAGTGCTTGCTGAACACAGTGCTTGCTGCTTCTTTTTGGAGACTTCAATCACATCCTGTGTGGCACTCAAAGGCTGTGAGTAGATACAAAAATGTACACAAAGCCTAAAAGCATTTCATTGGAATTGAAGCTCAATTTACAGCTCCCTAGACTCAAGGGTGTGTTTGAGCATTTCTTTGTTGCAGGGTTTTCTTAAGGTATGTTCTGACTTGTCCCCTGCATGGTTGTGCAGTAATTCTTGATACTGATAGTCAATTACTTTGTTCATGTCACTCAAACACTGCCTTTTTTTTTTTTCCCCTTTTTTCCTTTCTCAGCATGGCTAATCCAGGAAAGACAACACACAGCTAAATCACCACTTCAAAAGACATTAACTCCTGGCCAGCCCGGGCTGGACTCCAACTCTGCCGAGCACCTTCCCCTTAGCCAGCACAGGTAGAAAAATACCCTGCAAAGAGCCTTCCTTACCCATCCCAAAATACATGTGGGTCCAGGCTCTGCAACTTCCTTCCCAACAGGATAAGCACTTACCCAGGTAATCTCATTACGGCCATTGTTCTCTGAAGGTTAATAAATACTTGGGATGAGTAAAGGCTTCGTCAATCTGACCCCAGTGTGGCAGAAATGATTGCTTAGGGCCAAATTTTCATAGTGTTATTATGCTGAACACCATATTTCTCTGCTAGTGGAGCAGCACTAGCACCAAAATAAATACGAATGCTTGCAAATAAGGTGTTGGCCTCACTTTCGGCCTGAAGTTTTTATGTTACCATCATCATGATAGCTCTGAAAATTAGCAGATGCTGCTGGTTGCTAACAAATACATTATTAAATTATTCTGAAACAACAGCAAAAACAAATTGTACGAAGAACACAATTCAAGGAGATGCCTTTCTCTCCAATTTCAACATGTAGAAGAAAATAATTACAGGGTTTTGTTAATTTAAGGAAACACTTCACTGTTTCTCCCATCAGACGCGAGGTGTGAATTATGCAAACACAATTCCAATTTGACTGGGTTATTTACACACTGTAGTTCTAATGACTAATGTAAATTTTGAGAGTTATGGAATAAAAAAACAGGTTTCCAACATTTTCCTAGAAAGAAGAGCGGCTGCCACAGTCCCCAAAGCCAAGCCTACACAGGTCGTCAGCAGACCCACAGGACACTACGAACATCCCCAGCTAGACGGAGAGCAGAATGGTCAGCACTCAGTAAAAGCCTCCTAACTCTCAAACACAAAATATGCCACTGACAAGAAGAAATGTCCATACCGACAACATACATTACAAAGAAACACTACAGTTGGGTCACTCAAGATTATTAAAATAAATTATCCACTTAATGCTAAACTCCTTTTGGCAAAATGTATAGCTGACATGTATCTTTAAATGTGTCCAGGAATCCGTGTGAAACCTCAGACCTGCACAGCCACACTAGACAAAACTTGAAATCAGACAAGACAAGCAGATAGATGTTTTCAGTGGAGTCTGTCAAACTCTTGTGCAGTCTTTAATAATTTAAATCTAGCCCACTTCATAGGAGGTCCATATCCTAATTAGTGCAGGACACAAACCAGATTTTCCATTTGGTTTCCAAAGAGAAAACTCAGAGAGAAAAACTGCATGGAAACAAAATTATAGATGTTGCCATTTTGATTCAGTGAACAAAAGTTTTGGGGTTTTTTTTTTCCCTCCCATCCAAAGCTGTACCTAAATTCCCTCAATCACACTTTCCAGCAAACACATTACCTGCCCCCAAAAGGTTCTCATTTTTCAGGCGAACACAATACCACATGTTGAAACTAAAGAGACCAAATCCTACCACCCCTGCAACTAAACATATGTGATGCCAAAACAAATTATTTCTGATTGTCCCAAAAACCCTCAGGGAATGAGGGAAAGCACCAGGACCAAACCTTCACTGGACTTGCTGCAGGTCCCTCCTCCTACCACCATCATGTTGCAAGGAAGCAACTTTAATCTGATAATCAGTTGTCCAGCTCAACCCCAAAAGTGGTGCTGGGTATAGAAACTGAAGAGGTGTTGCCACAAAACACTTGGCTCCAGAGCCTCCAAGACCCTTCCACAGGTGTAGAGATGCCATGAAGCACCTGTGTATGCACCCTACACATGCAAACCACAGCTGGAGAGCTCACCCATGCCGGGAGCCAATTAAATGAGAAAGACGGCAATGAACAGGATGCAGGATTCAAGGGGAAGCAGGCCAACCTGCACACCAGCCAACACCCAGCTATACCACAAAAATGTTAGCTTATGCCAGTCGTTGAACCTAAAGCCGTAAGAAAAAGACACCAGTAAATTCAAGAGAGGGACTGTGTTTTAATCCAGCAATTACCCTTTGTAACATCTGCTTTTTCCTGATAGTTCCACACTGCTTGACTCAACACAACGTGCGAAGTGGCTGCGCCCACCAGCTCTGAGCTGAACCTTTCTGTCCCGCCCCGCAAGCCCATAGCCTCAGGTTTTTGAGCTGATGACTGGTCACTTCAGGAGGGCAAGGTGCCAGTCACCCTGGAACAGCATCTTCCTGCTGAAGAGAAAAATGTACCTTGACATGAATAGCCTTGTCGACTAACGGCCTGCCACTACCTCTCCCCTCTTGAAGGTTATTGAGAATAGTAGTTTTGGAGCAGGACCAGCTGCATCTTGATCTTGCAAGGTGTCTTTGATCCCTATCAGTCTGACTTTAAAGGCAGTGGCAATATTAGATACAACATCTAAGAATGCCCTTCAAGCAGCTCCTGGTGGGGAGAGGTCTCCTGCCAGCTCTTTTTTCCACCTATCGCTGGCCCTGAAAATCATAGAATCATAGAATGGTTTAGGTTGGAAGGGACCTGTAATGATCATCTAGTTCCAAGCCCCCGCCATAGGCAGGGACACCTCCTACTAGAATAGGTCATTCAAGACCTTATCCAACCTAGTTCCTCCAGAGAGGGAGCATCCACAACCTCCCTGGGCAACCTGTTCACCACCCTCACCATCTAGTTTAGATCTCCCCTCTGCCAGTGTAAATCCATTACCCTTCATCCTGTCATTACAAGACTTTGTAAACAGTCCCTCCCCAGCCCTCCTGTAGGTCCCCTTCAGACACTGGAAGGCTACTAGAAGGTCTCCTCAAACCCTTCTATTCTCCAGGCTGAAGAGCCACAACTCTTGTTGCTTGTCCTCCCAGAAGAGGTGCTCCAGCCCTCTGATCATCTTTGTGGCCCTCCTCTGGACTCGCTCCAACAGTTCAAGGTCCTTCTTGTGTTGGGGGCTCCAGAACTGTACACAGTGTCTCCCAGTCTCTGATGCTAACCCTGGTTTTGAACTCTTTTCCCCCAACAACTCCACTTGGGATGACCACCCCATGTGCCATCCACCTGCAACAACAGTTGGCAGTATCAGTGGCTGGTGAACCGCATCTCTGGCACATTTTTTTTGGACCTGACCTTGACCTGGTCCAATTTTAGGGGTGAATAAACACGTGCAAAATCTTCTTGTAGGCCTGCCACTTTTTAGTCAAAAATAAATAAGACATAAACACGCCTGTCAGCAGAATGAACGGATTGCACCAACTGACCCATCAGTAAGAAAACAGCCTTTATAAAGGGCTTTGCATTACAGCAGCTGGACAGACACTCTAAAGGCAAGCACCAGTTTGGTGTGTGGTCTCCATCTCATCATGCTTTGGGTGGTAGTGACACAGGCTGGCACTGAGCTGGGGATGCAGGTGCCCGTTCTCCAAGGAATGGTGTTTTAGATACTCACTCCCCAAACAGCCACCCACATGTCAAGACTATCCAAGCCGGGACATAGATGATGACCAGTCAGGGCTCCTCATCCCTGCTGGTGCCAGATTATATTTCCACAGCAGCTGCTTCTTTTGTCTACACCCAGTAAAGCCAAACCAGTCAAAAATTTAATTTAATCTGCTGTAAATCCAACTGTCAGGCATTTAGATGGCAGCTAAAAGCACCACTCTCAGATAACTGATTGACACCAGCTAATAATAGCCTGTGCATTAGGAGAGCGGGAGCAGACATTTTGTGTAACCAAAGAGGAACCTGTTCCTGGGAACAGCCCAGGGTGGCTGGTCTCAGCCCCACCAGCAGCAGACTACGCTGTGTGCTGAGCCCACCCGGCCTCTTATGTGATTAGCTGCACTAATACCACTGGTGACCTCTCTTTCAAGCTTGGAGGCAACAATAGTCCTGGCTTTCCTTAGCGGCAGAACAAAATGCCACCTTTTTACAGCTCTGCAATCATAGCTTGCTTCCCTTTTCATCTCCCAGAGGTTCAGGATCAGACCTTGCTCACTGGGGAGGCTGGTTAACCCTTCCCAGGCAGCCTGGCCTCAGTGGGGAGAGGTAGCAGGGTCCTCTGGCTCCTCTTCTCCCACATCTCTTCATTTTCATGGAAAAACACCAAGTAAGTACTTCCTTTCTGGTGAAGGATATACATGTGCAAGAGGGCTCTTCTCTGCCAGATGTTGCAGAATGTAGCAAGTACCTGGTGGCTACTCCAGGCCCCTCCATTGCATCACTAGATCACCAGAAATCATACCAAGCTCTCCACCCTCACCCTGCCCCTGGAAATTGCCTTAATGTATAAAATGCACCTATTCATCAGGAAATGTTTTAATTTAGATGACCTTCTTCAGTCCAGTCTTAAGAAGAGCAGTATGGAAGAAATGGAAACCAAGTTTTCTAGGGCAGTGCTTCCCAAAGCTGCCAGGGCTCAGCAACTCTCCCACAAGAAATGGTAGTTACATCTCACAAAAAGATGCTCTTGTCACATGACTTCTCTGGGAGGCTCTTCCCAAAAGGGGATGGGTGGTCAGAAGTGTTCTCTTCCTGAAGCCTCCGTGCTGCCCATAGCAGGAGCAGTGGTGATCACTCAGAACCTATGGATGACCAGCATTCATCCATCTTCAGATGTCCAAGAGAGCAGGGCACCTCATCTGCCACTACACTCTCCCTTTCTCCTTCTTCACAACAAGGGCTAAAAGGGGCACAGAGAGCTTTCTCCTGGGGTGTGCAAAGGTCCTGGATGCACAGCTGACTGCACGTGTCAGTTATGCTCCAAATGGGTTTTCACAGGTCAAGGTTCTGCAGGCGGCAAGAGCAAATGCTATTTTTAGAGAGGATAAGGTCACGGTGCTTTTAGAGACAGTGAGGTCTACAATAAAACCTATTGATCAGTCTCTGGAACTAGCGCTCCAGAGAGACGCCTAGATTGAAACAAAAATTGCCTGGTTGTTTTCTCTATAGACTCAATGGGTAAAAGCTTGTTGGACTCAGTCTCTTTCAGGAGATAAAATAAGTAAAGCATTCATGTATAGACCAGTTGTCCATTTAAGTGGATGCACAGTGGGAAGAATGGGAAAGCGGGACCCACAGGAGAGACCAGAGAGAAGCTTTGAGCATACTTTTGCTGTGGTGACAAGCCAGGCACCCAGAAGGCAAAGGTCACATTTGCTGTGCCCATGACTCCCACCTGGGCAGTGCGCTTCAGGTGAGAAGGCACTAGGGCAACCTTAATTTTTCACTTGCATCGTGAATGGTAAGGAAGGTCTCTGAAAGCATCCATCATTGGGGTCAAACACACACCTGTTTGGTTGTGTTTTGGAGATGCAGATCATCCAGAAGACATGTGGAGGCTCAAAGGCATAAAACAGACCAGTATCTCAGCCAGGCACAGTATTTAACTGAATAGTTCACACATTTCCAAGATTTTCACATGAAATTCCAGGAAGTCACACCAAAAATACCAAGTGGTGGGCTATCACACCTTCAAGACCAGCACAGACCTAAAGCTTTAAGTCCATTACAGGCACATAAACACTTCTCCATCACAAGCAGCTCTTTATTGTACTGGAGCCTTGTGACCACAGGGACAAGCGTGAAACCATGCAGTATCTTCATTCATCATCTGCCCCATTCCCACAGTCTCGCTCACAAACAAAACATGCCATAGTAAACATAATCCATACATCACACCCTGACATGAGTGACCCCATTAGCAAGCCGAGCCTGTTCTAGCCAGAGCACCCTACTATACATTAGCAATACAATGACTGGCATATTTGTAGGATATAATAATAGTAGATAATAGTAATAATAGTAATAATAATAGTAGATACAGAGTACTGAGCTATGGAATGCTAGTTTGGGTGGTAGGATATGTAGTTTACTCTCAGCTCCAGAAAGTGAGAGAGAGACACACTCAGGTAAAAGCAGATGATGCAGAAATTACAGCATTTGCAAGCTTGTGGTGCAGTCTGCTCTCCATTTGACTGCTAGGTCAGACTGTGGCTTACATTTCTGCATAGTAGAGACAGCAAGATGCAAAATCACAAACATTTTTATCTGTATGGTGACAGCACTACAAAGGACTCTCAATAAAAAACACATTTTGAAGCACTACAGTTATAGTGATTAGAAAAGAAAAATTTAAAAAGAAAAAGAAAAAAAGGCTAGGCTGATCTTTCTGAACATAATACTGTTAGAAAAGTCAAGATAATTATGTTTGTTTTTTTTTTAAATCAGGCTTGGGTTTAGTTTGGTTTCTTATAAAGGTCCTTAGGCTTGTACCAGCACTTTTTACACTTCTATCATTTTCTTCCTAATGCCCTGCAACTCCAGGACAAAGTTTGAGATAAAACTATTATAAAAATAAGGACAATTTACTTAGGAATTAAGGACACTGCTGGAGCTCCTCACCTTAACTGACAAAATGAATGCAGCTTTAGTGGAATATTGTTTAGTGGATATTAAGAAACATCAAAGCTATTTTTTGTTTATAATTACCAATACCACACAAGCATCCTTTCCCAAAAGTAAACATGGGTATAAAGAGGGAGTTCAATGAAGCCTGTGCTAATGCTCACATTAACTGCCATGCAGTCAGATTTTCACCCCATATACGTATATGGGTACACACACCCACACACATCATTTTTCACAAACATCACTTGCATCTGGGCTCATGTCGATGCCTGCCAAGAGTTTTTTCCTAGACTTCAATGGATGTTACAGAAATCCTCTGTTAATCTGAACATGAAGAGTTGAGCCCAATCTCCTTTACACCTACCTAGTGGTTGCAGGGCAATCACTTGGAATTTACACCGAGGGGAACTCTAAGCAAGATCTGCCAGAGCAGACACTTTCCTCCAGGACAGGGACAGAGGACATGACATCATGTTTCCCTAAGCCACCTTCATCCCTAACAAGGGAAAAAGGCATAAAGGAAAGGCACAAGATGCTGAAGGACCCAGCTCTTTACACAGTGAGGGGGAGGAAGAAAATAAACCTCCAAACTTTTTATTTTTGTCTTTTCTTCTATTTATTTTTGAATTAGTATTCAGCATCTGACACCGCGACACAGATAGCTAAAAATGTGTGTGCGGATATGTCATCCACGAACAAAGTGGCTCATGTTTGTTCTTTATTATTTAGGAAATGCACATTAATTACAGCAGATTTTCCCCTATACATCTACTGTATCTCAGACAGAATTGCTGAGAAGGTCTGCAGAATAAAAATGTATGTGGTAATTAAATGGATATTTATAATTAGAACTTAATAATTTGCATCAGGGACAAATGAGCTCTGATTTCAATCTGTAGTGCATTTAGATTAGCCTGAAGATAGTGTAATTTGATGTTTTATAGTCCTCCTCTCAGATTATGAAACAATACAGTGCCTTTAAAGCAGACATGTTTGTGTCAGGAGTGTGTTAAGAAGAAGCCACAATGAAAATGTTTGACAATGTGAAAGCAGATATAAATTACATGACAACTGTGTAAAAGTCATGATGAAACCAATAAAGGGCTGACCTATAACGCATCTGATTCAGCACCACACCCGGACTGCTCAGCACATAGCCCAGCGCCGCGAGCACATCCTTCTGCACACAGATACTTAGCATCAAAAAACCTGTAAATTATCACTAGTCAACAACATTGATTTTTAGTCGACATTTCAATCAGTGTGAAGTAGAAATACTACACCACTCCCCAGCAGCCTCTTAGCCAGATGACTGCTCAGCCGTAGCCTTTTCAGTCAAAGCTCTGTTACAGCCCCATTGTTCCCACTGTACAATATTTATTGCAGGCTCTTCAGATGCAGGTACTTGACCCAAAGGTCTCCTGGACACACAACCTACCTGTGCCACTGACGTTATTTACCCAAATGTGAGAAAAGGCTCACCAAAACTCAGTATGTCCCCCAAGACATACAAGGTGTATTTCCCCCAAGGGGATGGGGTGTTGAGATGGCCATATCCAAGCACCTCCTCCCCAGAGAAGTGCCTGCATCTCCACAGAGCTTGAAGACAGGGAAAGAGGGGAAGCAGCAAAGAAGTGGGGTGGACAGAAAGGTCCTGCAAAGAGCAGGTTGGTTTGAAGATGTCGTCTTACTTCCTGCCTTTGGAAGTAAAGTAAGGGCAGCACAGTGGGGCAGCACAATGGGACAGAACCACGCTTTTGCCCCTGCTCTATTAGTTTTCCTGTCTTACCTGAGGCAAGTCACCCCATCTGTGCTGTGCCGTGCTGTAGAACAGTGGTTGCTTATCTCACCCCAGTATGGCAAGGGTGTATTCCAAGGTACGCAGGTCCTCACCTAATTAATGCAGTAAACACGGTGATCAGCAGATAACAGGGAATGCTGTGCAGACATTACACACGAGAGCTGCACATGTGTGTAGGCAAATGCTTGAGGTAAAAATATAAGGATGCCAAGCTGCTGAGAAGTTTGTCATCAAACCAGTTACAGTTTGACATGCAATGCAGAGAACAAGCGAAGAACCATTTTCAGGAGGGAGACTTCCAGAGTTCTGGCACCCAGCACTGTGGAGCTGTATCCCACAGCCTCTTCCCAGCCTTTGTTCTTGCTATGACAGAGCAGAGGAGAGCTCAGCATGCCACACATCATCAGCTGCTAGCTAAAAATGCAAAGGGGAAGGAGAGGAAACAAGGAAACCACCACCATACCCTGCAAACCCCAAAAACAAGGACTCAGACTTGTGTTGCCCCTCAAAGAGTGGGTTGGCCGGGTGAAGTTTTCATCTGGAAAGGCCATCCCAGCACTTATCCCCTATCCATCAGGGATGGCCATGGGACAGAGTCACAAGCACCAAGCAAACCTAATTCCCAGTGAGGTATGATGCTGGCAGCCCATCAAATGGGTGCACAACAGGCAGGTGACCCTCTCCTACCTGTGTCTCTGAACATGTCCCCCTTTGCAGTGGAAGGGAGCCTGTGTATTCCCAGCTACGCCCTTTCTGTGCATTTTGAAATCCACCTGGTGTCAGCAGGATGGAAAACAAGGCACTGAGATCTTCCTTTGAGGAGTTTCATGTTTGACCAGAGTACACATTATTCAGATGATCAGCTGGAGTGAAACACAGTTAAGCTGCTGTTTGTTCCAGCACAATGAGACTAGCCTGTTAAAAAGCAAAAATGTCAGGATGTTGCAGGCTCAGCCTCCTGCCAAAACCAGTAAGTATCTGAACAACTGTTAGAAACAGACAGCAAAATCAGAAACCAAGAGGGGGAAAGAAAAAAAAAAAAAACCAAACAAACAAAAAAAACCCTCAACTCGGACTGTGTTGCCAAGTTGTCAGTGCACTGGGGCCATCCATGCCCCATTCAGGGGTCCTTGGGAAGCTCTGACCAGGTGCTCACATTGCAAAAGCTCCCAAGTAGCATCCATTGGAGCCCCATTTCCTACACCCCTGACAAATACACCTCTTGCAGAGCAAGTAACTTTAAGAGGGGGTCAGTTTGGCTTTTTCCCTTATTTATTTTGATTTTAGTAATTCTAGTGGGTTTGAGCTACTGTGTAAAGGTTCTGATATTCACCTGCACTCAGCCTGTCCCTATATCCATCCTCTCCAGACAGGAACTGACTTACAGATGCTTTTTACCCCCAAATGTAACTTCTGATATTTGTAAAATCTCCCAGACCCATGCACACCCCTCCCAGCTTTCATACACTCTCAGAGTTTAATTTGCCTCTCAAAGCACCAAACCCCTTCTTTCTTTCTCTTTTTTTTTTTTTTTTTTTTCTTTTTTCCCCTGTCCTGGGCCCTCAGGTTACTGGCACAATGACAACTCTTTTTTCCCAACAGCAAGCCAGGAAAGATGATAGAACCTGTGTGCGTGGCGAAGGGACTGGTCTCAACTGGCTCAGAGGGGAAAAAAATGGAGCTGTGTCGTTTCTTCCCCCCCTCCTCTCTTGCCTTTAGCCAAAAGATC
>VWZI01010247.1:119345-137896 GCA_013396835.1 Psilopogon haemacephalus
GCTGTACAGTCAGCGAGTATTTTTTTTTTCTTTAAAAAAAAAAAAAAAATTTGAAAAGGCTGACCGACTCTGGGGCTGTGACACTCTCTCATCAAACTCTGGATTTGAGCCAAGTTCATCTGTTAATGGAGAGCCAGCAACACACACACCCCTGCTACCATCCCCCTCTCCCTCCCAGTCCCACTCCCTCCTCTACCCTCTTCCTCCCTCCTAAAAAACTATACATCGATTATGTCTGTGCTTTTCCCTTTCTATTCAAGATAAACAAAGTGCTTCAAGTTCAGGGCACACCCTGGGACCCTTGACAAAGCAATCTATCATCCTGTCTGCTAAACCAGTCTGGCCACACCACCGCGGAGGAGACTAATGCTTCCAGTGTACAATTTTCCCTTTGTGCTGCTGCCCTATTGCTCGTAACCTCTTTTCTTCCCTACCTTTCCAAGAGCAGATGTGCTTGACCACTTTGCCTAAGCCCGTCCTGGCAAAGGCATTTCTCGATGAAAGCAACCTCAAGATTGGAAAAAAAAAGAAGAAGAAGCCTAGCCCCCACCAACCCCTCCCCTTCTCATCCCTTCGTCCACCAAAGAAATCCAATGCAGAGCTTGATTTTCCCATCCCCAATGAAGACTTCTTTTCAAGGAGTGAGTTTGGGTTTAAATCATACCCACTAATTCATTCTGACTTGCAATTAAATGCAAATACACTTTTATAGCCAGCATGGAGTGTATTAATTTTAACAGCAAATGACAAAATAAGAATACAGTCCCTCCAATACCAATAATGAATCACACCATAAATCACGATAGTGGTCACATTCATTAAAGCTTGTAAAGCGCTTTGAGATCTGCAAGTGCAACATGCCATCAACCTATGAAGCAGCATCAGCCCACCCAGATCTTGCTGTCTCACCCAAGTACCGCAGACCCTAGTCAGTGGGTACAGCCAGCTCCCTGATCACACCAGGTACACCCCTCAAACTGCCAGGGACCCAGATCCACTCACTCCCTGTCCCTCCTGTCAGCATCCCAGGAAGGCTGTTGTTTCCCAGGTGAGCGACAATAGTAGGATTCACAGCTCAGTATTGTTGATGCTCACTGCAGGCCAAGCCATCCAGACAGGGAGAACTTAGGTCAAGGAAAGGGCCACACTGGGTGCTCTAAAAACCAAAGCAGTTACAGAAATTAATAGGAAACCACAAATGGCCATTTAAGGTGCACTTCCTAACAGCTTTTCCCTAATGCTCCCAGCTGCAGACTGCTCTTACTCCTTTCCCCAGGTCTACGCAGCACTCAGTTTGCTCATCAGTACTAAGATCCTCTGCACAATATATTAGCCAACATGGGAGAAAGTGAGGATTTTTTCTGGCTCCTTTGTTTTGTAAGGACAGCTGTGTGCCATTCCCACCCCCTCTCACCCACCCTCTCCTAAAGAAATAATTAAATCCAATTAGGACCACGAAGTAATTTACATTTTTGTTCTGTGTAAGATGGCAAAAGGTTGAGGAGGGAGAAAAAAAATCCCATAAAATGCATTGCAATGAAATTTTATTATTTTGCGACTGATTTCTCTGCTTTTGCATTTGAAGATGCCTCAGCCTGCTCTTTCCCTCTGGTCTGCTCACTGGTTTTACATTTCGGTTCATGGACCAAAAGAAAGAAGGTGGCACAGAGAAAACTTGTTCCTATTCCCTGTTCTATGAACAAGAATTCTGCTGGAGTGGCCCATCCTGTTCCTGCTCCTGCTCCTTGCTCCTCCCCTGACCGCACCGAGGGGCTCCTCCACCACGGTTTACTGATTTACAGAACCTTGGTATGTGAATGGCAAAAATTCCTTGGCATAAGTATATGTTTGCTGATCACATTTCAGATCATGTGTTGTTCATTATTATGACTTGCTCAGAAACAGTTTGCTACAGTTATGTGGGTTTGCCTTGGATTTTTTTTCCTCTTTTAGTACATTGAAAACAGCAAGGCAGGGGAAAGAACCAAACAGGAAAACCCTTTTGTGTCTGTACATTACCTCAAATGGCTATTTAAAAAAAATATGGAAAGGAATACACAATATTCCAGGTCTGGGAAGCAGAGGGCATAAGAAGTAAGATTAGCAAATCAAATAACGTAACATCAAATTTTGAAGTGGATTTTTTTTTCCATTGGATGTGTATGGAATTGTACGTGGATTTGGTATTTACACACTTCTGAACCATATAAAAATACATCTAACCAAAACAATACACTGTATTTAATCTGGTGCATTATTTAAGCAGCTAGAATACAAGGCCCTTTTGCCAGGACAAGGACCAGTGTCAGCACTATCTGAAGCACAGGGCAGCAAATCCAGGACACATTTATTTCTACAAATACCACCCTTTGCCTTGTGTCAAGGTCTTTTTTTCCAGAGACCGCATTCTGGCAATTAGAAAAACAAATACAGAATAGCCAAATTAAAATTAAACAGTATTTCCAAACAACACGAGTGTTTTGCTTTCACCTGTGTTGTAGAACCCTAATTACAGAGAGTTTGCTCTGATCTCCAGTGAATTACCCCATTTTGGCCCCTCTAAGATGTTAGAAACAGGTTTCCTTTCCCCATGCAGGCAACCTGGGTGCTCTCCTCCCCAGGTCCAGTGCAAAACATGAACATTTACTTTTCTGTCATTTTCGTATAGTAAATTATCCATTAGATTTCATCATATCTTACTAAAGCAATTACATCAAGAAAATGATAGCGCGTGTGGAATCAATTATGCATGCACTTGGACAGGGACCAAAGGCTGTGAAGTCAGAGAGGGCAGAATCGTTCAACACACACAAATACAAAGCCCCTGAATCTTGCAGATGGACCCCATCAGTTCATCTTACTGCTGAAAAAGTTCATGCACTTAATAATTTATTTGTGTTCTGGATACTGTTTCCCAGCTGAATATTAACAACTTTGAACTGAACCATGCTTTTAGTGTGGTACAGTTGGAAGTCATGGAAGGGCAGCAGCAGGTCTCATCCGAGGTTAAGATTATACTTTTGCTCCTTCCAGAATGGTCATTTTCCCTCTCTGTTTATTTTCCTTCATTAAGTAGTTCGTTTAATCGGGGTATCCATTTCACCTTTCCAATTCATCTCCTTACCCAGTGATAAACTCTCAAACCAAAGTTGAGTATCAATTATCAAAGACATACAACTGAATGGATTACTCAAAGGCAAGGGCCTGACCCCACAGCCAGGAGTCATAGTGCTGCTGGCACAAGGGCCAGACGAGAGGGATTCAAGGTCAAAGTCCCAACCAGACTGGAGAGATGGTGGACACCCTCTGGCAGGGACCCTGCAGGGATGCCTGGGCAGCCTACAAGACCCAGGCAGGCGTCCAGCCCAGTTTCCCTCCCATCTCACAGCAAGAGTTGGACAATTACCACCATGCCCAGGCAGGCAGAAGAAAAAGATCTGTCCTTGTGATGAGGCAACTGGAAGACTTGAGTGAAAGTGGGGCGGTGCTGACAGCACGAGTTGTTCCTGTGAATGGAGCGCTCCCTCCCTGATGCAAGTGTCCCCAAACGAAAAACCACCACACCAACACCAGCTTTGCACACATGTGCAGCACATGATCAGGTCCGGGGCACCTGTCTTCAAGGCCAGTCATGCAAAAAAGAGTTTGAGTCCTGCCATATCCTGCCCTGCTGCTACCTCTCCCCTCTAACCAGGCAACAATTCTTATCCATACCTTTTTTTTTTAAAAGGAATGTCTCCCCCAAATGGGAACAATTTCCTTCTACACTTCCAACCAAGTGTACTTAACATTAAAAGAGAACTGATAGAACATATTTAATTACTCAAGGTTAGCCTCCTAATTCCTCAATTCACTAAAGGAAACTTGGCAAGAAGATGCATCATTTTGCTCCTTTCTACTAGAGCATCTGAGGGAGAAGAGCCACTGAGGCAGCTAATACACAAAACATGATCAAAAGTGATTAACAACAGCTTCATATGCAAATTGCATTAATGAAGGAGTGCAAAGTCATCATGTAAATTAAATATGTCAAATCTCTTGGTGAACTTTCAATCTTGAGAAGAAAAAACACCGCTTTAATTTTTTTACATCATCAATTTTCCAAGATTGAAAATCTAAGAATCTTTGTGCTATAAAACAATTTTCACCTTTTTTTTCTCCTTCAGCAGCCTGACAGGCTGGCCTGATGTGTGCCGAATGCACATGTTAATAGGCCAATCAAAAATGCAAAACAATTCGCAATTACTGCAAGGACCTAATGGTCATTAGAATTTACAACTAGGTAATGAACTAAAGTCTGCCCACACCATGCATATTCATAAAGCAATTTAGCCTTTGAAGATTAAAGAAGTGCTTAAAATTCAAATGAGCTTGAGCAAATTATCAGTAAGATTCATCCAAAAAGCAAAAGGGTTTTTCTTCCTGTGATTTCCTTATTTTTTTAATGTAAAATTGTTATATCTTCCAGACTGAGCTTCAACTAAACACAGGGCTCCGAGTCAAGCCAAAGGGGCTGGAGACAAACAGAGGCAGAAAACATTGTTATGGACTTTGTTCAGAAAACTAAGCCCTTAAGAGCCAAGCCTATCTCTAAACATGGTAATTTATCAAAAGCAGCACAGACTTGCTTATAGGCAGTATTGTGTGCCGCTCTCCGAGAGCAGATTAACAAGATTTCCGCCACCCTCCAAAAAAGCCTTTTTCCCCTCAAGTCACATCTTCCGTGTAAACAGCAAATATATTATAAAAACATTATTTTCATCAAAGTGCGGCAGCATTAATTTGGGAACTTGCTGCATTAAAAAAAAAACAAAACAAAAAAAACCCCCACCAAACACAGGAGGGATGAAAAGATCTCCGCACCAGAGCGTGCCACCGAGGAAGTCGCTCTGCGCCCAGGGAGCCAAGCCGACGAGGGAGAGGGGTTTGTGGGGGGAGATCGCTCAGTGCCGGCGGTCACTCCAAAACTTCGCTCAGCTCTCAGCGAGCCGCGTCAAGGTCTGATCCTATCAGCAGCACCTCCTGCAGCACCCCGAGGCATGCAGAGGAGGGGAGCCTCGGCTTTGACAGCGACCCCGAGGCCGGGCAGAGATCAGGGAACGAAGGCTGTGCCGCCTGCCTCTCTGATGAATGAATGTTCAAATAATTTATATTTTCACCTCCCCAGCTTCCTCAACCTTACCTGTGCCCCGACAGAGCGAAAAAGAAGATGCTCGAGG
This sequence comes from Psilopogon haemacephalus, assembly GCA_013396835.1. Lineage (NCBI taxonomy): Eukaryota > Metazoa > Chordata > Aves > Piciformes > Megalaimidae > Psilopogon > Psilopogon haemacephalus. Next base: position 124,565 of record VWZI01010247.1, read on the forward strand.
CTGTGCTAACTGCCCCCATTTTAAACATTTGTTAGAATAGAGCGAGGGTGCCGCACAACAGCCGCACCGCCAAACATCTGCATCAGTCCTTGAGTTTGAGCAATTGCCCCAACACCAACGTTACTTCACACAGGGACTGTTTACAGAGGGCCACTATGGGATGTGACAGAATAAATCGGAACTGTAAACAAAAGTTTAGTAACTACGACCAGGTCACCAAGCTATCGAAGGCCGTCTTTCCCAAACTGCCTTCAAGTCAGTTCTCCCACTAGGAGATATTTTCTCCCCTTGCTTTCATTTGCCGCTTCTGGAAATGGCACACGTAAAAACCATACCAGTGGGTTTGGATTATTCCTCAAAATAAAACAATTAACTTATTTCCAGGCTCCAGCAAGCGATTGTGACAGCCTCCCCCCGGCAGAAAGTGGGAGCCGTGGTCCCTGACCCCCGGCCAGCACAAAAGAGGCAGCGCAGGCACAATGCCTGCTGTCAGCAACCGAATTATTTTTATACAGGAATTTTTATCTCTATTGTACAAACAAGTATGTGTCTGTGCTGACTTGTTAAGCAATCCACTTGTATGTAGAATAAGATTTTTTTTTTCCCTGCTACCAGTCACACAGCTCTAAGATCAGAAGAAATACATACTCTTTGAAGCTCCTCAAATGTTTTAGTTAAAAGGACAGCAGTTGTTTTCAAAGATCCAAGAGTATCTTTATCAGAATTTAATTTTTCATTATTGATTTTTTTCTAAACGTAACACAAATTTAACACAGGACAGTTTATAGTTTATTACAAAATAACACAGTCTCTAAATAATCTTCTGGGGGATAATACTCTCTATTTCCAAATACATCCCACTGTGTTTCAGAGAACAAGGCTTCTCAGCTACAGTGAAAAGCCCGTGGCTACCCTTACAGAGTAAATGCTCCACGTGCTTGCAATGCCTTGGCTGAAGCACGATGATTTTGCTGATACATTCTCTTTCTCCAGAAAGAATAAACTCAGTAGCTAAAATGCAACAAACCCCAGATGATTCATGCAACATCCAAAAAAAACCCAGCTGTGATGCTGCAGCAAAGTAACGCTTGGTGACAAATTAATTGCAGTGAACTTGGGAAGGGGCGGCGGGGATATTTTTATTTTTGCATTTCATATTTCACTGACTGCTAAATCAATTAAGCAAGAAATTAATGCAAAATTAAACTCCTTACTTCCTCAGAAGAAAGGAACTCTAATGAGTGTTTATTTTTTAAAGGTAATAGTTATAGTAATAGGAGTAATAATAATATCCACAACAACAATAACACAACTAAAGGCTGGGCACTTCTTTAAGCCTTCGTTGTTCAGCAGCAATTCCATTGTTTATTTAGGCAGAGGTTTTTCTATCTGAAGCTACAATCAAATTGTAAGTGTAATTGTTGAGCACTTAAGGCTGAAGGAGGACGGAAGAAGAAACTCCTTGATTTTGACTGACCAAAGCTTGCTCCCCAGCTTGCTCCCTCCACCACTGCACTCATTCCAGTGCCAATTCAGCACCTTTTGAAGCTGTTTCAGATCTCAACAGCACCCTGACAACGCCTACCTGGAAGGGCAAAGCTGAAGCACTGCTTCTCCTCCACAGCTATTTCACAGGGATATTAAGCCTCATTTCCCTGACGGTAATGCGGTTATTTAGTTTTTCCTTCTTGTTCCAGTCTCAGTGCCCTAGATACTTAGGGGAAAACACAAAAATACGTGCTCAAGCTGAGCTCCATAAAAAGCAGGGAAAGCAGTGGGTTTTTGAACAGCAACCTGTTTCAGGTAAAAAGTTCCAGCAGAACTGCAGCAGCAAGAGGTCTCTGGGGAGAGCAGAGAGAAGAAACACTTTGGTGCACTGTTTGGAAAACCAAAATTCAGCAGCTTTTTTTGGCAGCCAGTTTGTTTCAAGTGTTTTGTTTCAGGAAATGTATGTATTTTTCTTTGTGCACTGTGTGAATTTACTACAACTGCTCCTGACAGTTGTTGATTCAGTTAAATGAGCACATTATTAAAAATATTCTAACAGAACCACACTGCTATCTTTGGATGGAAGTGAAGGTGTGAATCCAGAAGACGCATACAAAACCCCCGTGAAAAGGATACAGAGCCTGGGCTGTGTCTGCAGCCTGGGGGGGAAAGTGGGCTCCAGCCTGTTTGTAGCAACATCTTTCTTTGTTCCAACCAGACCTAGATACTAAGTAAGAATGAAAAGCGGAGCAAACAATCCCAAATATAAAAAATAAATGTTTGTTAATACTTGGGAAAATTACATCCCCAGCAAGCTGTCATTACTGTGCTTCAGATAAATCTGCACTATCCCCATACTTTGTTTTCTTTCCCTACTTACTACCCAATTTTGCGGAGGAAGAACACCTATACAAAATGAGGACAGAAAGAAGTGCATGTTTTCATTTTGCTTTAGATCAAAGGCAAACAAGAATGCAAACTGTGGCAGACTGAGTATTTTTTTTCCACTGCTGTCATTCACACTAGGTTATCGAAGTTTTATCCAATTCCCAGCCCAGCTGCATATTAAGCCGGCTGCGTACAGCTTTATTATAGCATGGTGGGGAGGAAACATTAATATTCCTGTGTTGCATCTGACAGGACATTTACATGCGCCCATCTGAGCTCACACCTGAGAGCTGCTCCAAGGTACAGTAGCTGTGCTCCGATTGTAAAGGCAAATGAAGAACACAAATTCCCTGCTGGGATTGGGGCTGACCTCACCAACCCCACACCACAAACCTTTCCCTTGCCAACGCAAGGAGATGCCACCTCCGAATGAAGAATGAGACGGGGAGCAGCCACCAAATTACCAGCCCATGTGGAAGAACAGTGAAAAACCTCACTGAGAGAATTTAAAGATGCAGAGAGAGTGCAGCTGGCCAATAAAGGTGGGGAAACAAACTCACTGAACCCCACACAGGATGCACTGCATACTAAACCTGATTACAAAAACAAATAAAAATATGTCTATGGGCTTCAGTATGGGTTTGGCATAAACAGTGGAGCGTTTGAAAAAGGTAAGCGCTTGCTCTGCCTGTCCATGAGGGTCCACAGGTGCCAGTCCAGCTCCAGATTCTGCAAGCATTTAAGCGGACAGAGGCTGAACAGCTGCGTCCAGCAGGCAAAGTGTCCTCCTCAGAATGGCAACCCAAAAGATCAAACTGAGTTTCACAGAAATTCAGTATGAAATTGAAAATCATCCCAAGTGCTCAGATAGTTTGAGGGTCCACTAATGTCCCTGTTATCCTGAAAAGTAATCTACGTAACTTGTATCAATCACCATTGATACCACTGCAATGCCCAACATTACCAGAAGGCAGGCTGGAGCTACGGCATTTGTACAAAGCAGTATGTTCATTAGCCCAGAGGGAAAAAGAAACTAAAAGCCAAAAAACGCCACAACCAATCGTTAATTTTAGATCCATGTTACCGGTATCAACATATACATTTTTACATCTTTAAATATAAAACTATATGAGCTTGGTGCATTTTATGAACTTGTGCTGACACGTAAAATAAAGCCCAGATGGATAGAAGCTGTATTCTGATGCCTGCCAGGCCGAGAAGATGACCTCCCTGGACTCACGGTATCACCGGCAGCACCACAATCAGACCAAAATCACAATAAGCAGAAAGGTAAGGAGAGATCCTCAGCAATTAGCTAAAGAAAAAAAAAAAAAAATGGCAGTGTGCCAGTCCATGTCCAGTTTGGTGCTAAACACCTTTTATTGTACACAAAGCCGGTACTATTTGATATAAAAATAGATTGAAGCTTGAGGCAAATTTTCCCCCCAAAAAATGTGTAATGTGTAATGAGGATGAGTGCAGGCAAAGTAGAAGCTGAACTCCCCAGTGCCTGTCACTAGGCTCTTTAATCGTCTGTGTGTTTATTCCACACATTATTTTCAACGCTTTGAGCACATGATGCTAACGTGCACCTTTGCAGATCTATACAAAGTTTAACACGTGCCAGACTGCCTCTTCAACGACCACAAACATTTTGGATGCAGCAATGCTTCTGCCCATAATAAACTCCACAATTACATGTCCCATACAATAGCAGAAAGAATACAAAACATACTTCCCAGCCTCTATACCAGATCTGACTTGCAAGAAACAACAGACAAGGATCCACAGCACCACAACACCCTCATGCTCCTCAGGAAGAATCACCACCAGGCAGACAGAAACTTTCTACCCTGCTTCTGTGCTTCGAGTAAAATCATATTTGTCTCCAATAAAGAGCCATTTTTATGTGAGCTGTCTGTAACAGCAGGGAATAGGAAAACTAACACAATCTTTACCTTGTACAAAGGATGATACTGGTGTCACGTGTTTGCTTCTTTTAAAAATGTTATTTATAAAAGGTAACAGGGAAAGAAAGAAAACTACTGACTCTCCCCTTTATTCCCACACCAGCAGCTTTACACCAAGTTTTTGATCCCCCTACATTTTTTAACATTTCCCCCCCTCAAGATTTCACAGCCACATAGGCCACTGCCTTTAATTAAGCTTTCAAAAGTCTTCAGACAACGCCAACAATTGCAAGACACTTCTAGAGTCCAATCATGCAATCATTGTGACACTTCTATTTACAATTTGTCTTAGAAAGAGTTTCTCTGACATTGTACTTCGACAAAACAGCAAGCTGCTGGTTCTCAACCTTTATCTGTCTTGTTTACAAATATAGCTTGTACACAAGGCTCCGAATCGCAAGAGCGGGAGCCTTGGGGTAGTGGCCTCACTATTTTTCCTGCTTGTGACTCTTTTCCCTATTTCTGTGCTGTTTCTTTGTATGGGGAAAACAGACAGAATTTTACTTTAAAAATCTTTCCATATGCCCTTTTTTCACCCGTTTTTTTAAGCTTCAATGATAACTAGTTAAGGCAGGCATCAATATTTTTTTGTCTCCACAACAAAACAAAATCATAAGGAATTGCAATTTACAACCCATAGAATTATAATGGCAACTACGAATAATTGCCCAAGAAAATATCTGTGGTGTAATGACTCCTCTAAGACATTACCTCCTGAGAACTGCAATAATTGAATGTACTTCATGCAAAAATTTAGCACTGAATTGTGTCCACCTTCCCCCCACTCCTGCAGAGAGAGGATTTTTCTATGCTATTTTCCGATGTATTTTATTTGAATGCCACAAGCAGACTGAGAATAAAGGATTCCAGCAAGTAAAAATTACGTCCCCTCCTCCTCCCCTCTTTGTACAGTAAATACAGCATCTGCAGATACACATTCGGCATTGTAAAGGGGAATATGCAGCAGCACTCGGAAGTGTTCCTACCAACTGAATCCAAGTTACATTTAAGATCCTTCCTCACTCAAAAAAATAACCTTTCATTAATTCCCTCGGATTTATACATTCAACAAACAAACCACTAAAACCTGACACCAGCAGACGATAAATATTTCTTCAGCCTTTTCAATAAGTGAGCAGCAATTTTACATTCACTGATCTCCAGATACTTCAGTTAATATTTCCCTCTATTGTAAAATACGAGAGCGGATAAGTAAAGCCCTGCCGTAGCACTCACTGCAAATCACGGGCTGCCGGTATCTGGTGGTGAGGCTTTGACATACATATTGATGAAAGCTGCCTCATTGGACCCACACAACATATCCTATTAATTTTCAGTTAAATTTATAACATTTCAGCTCCGGCACTGGATCAGCATCACTCAACATCTTTATAGTAAGTCACAGTCAGACACCCACATGGAAGAGGCAGGTACGCATGCCTGCAGCTCAGCTTGGATCTCACAGCTACTGCACAGGTTGCGCACACACATACAAGCTCTCAGAATCATCCCTGTCTCTGGAAAACGGTAAGGACAGAGAGCAGCTTATTGACAGTTAAAACAGACATCACTTCTCCCGACATCATTTCTCCCTGCATTTGAATGACTCGCTGCCTCCTTCCTTGTCCTTAGTTAAGTTGATCCTTAACCATTACTTATCTCCAGATGATCTTTTACTGGAACCTACTGACTGCAGAACTGCAGACAGAGCACAGTCAATTCCTAGGGCCAATCTACAACCACACATCTGTGTCCAGAGTGAACCTATAATACCTCCTTCAGCCCAATGACTAACTGGGAACATTTTTACATTGCACCAAATAAAGACACTTTCTGGTCTCTTACCAAACAGATTCAGATTCCTCAGCTTCTGCATATTGTTATGAAGTCAACCCTATCCTTTTTTCTCTTTTTCAATTACACACTCATATATTTTTTTGATTTTGCATTCTTGCACAGAAATCAGACATAAAATGCCAGAACTGAAAGAGGTTCACTGCAGAGGCCTTCCAGAAACTTGAACTCCACAGTTCCCTCCAAGACCCCTGCTGAGAATTTTACTGCTAGACCCCAAAAACTCCTGGCTACAAGCAATGGGTCACTCCAGCTACAGCCATGCTTCTTTGGAATATGAGGGAGCTCAACTCAAATGAAAGAGGAGATGAAAACACAAAAAGGAGGAGCAGTGCCAAGATTCTCTAACTCCTGGTGCTCTCCCAAAGTCATGTTATACTTCCACTGAGAACAACTGGGGGCTTCACTGACCCTCAACTCCATCCCAGTCAGGGAGGTGTAGGAGAAGACCTGTGCTTTTGGACCTCCTATCCACAAGCTTAGCTGGGCACTACCACACAGAAAACCTGGGGCAAGAGATGCCTGGACAGGCACAGCTCAGTCTTTGCTCACAACAACACGTGCACCACAGACTTCCCCCCTGCACAGCAACACAGCTGCTGCCAGTCGGGCCCACTGAAGAGCAAAGACAGATGTGTAAGAGCAAGTAGAATCAAGCCCCTGCCCATGTGCACCTCTTCACATTCACTGCTCTCTGCTCCTGAACTACTTAAAGTCAGTTAAAACCAGAGTCTTTACTGAGTTAAAATCTTCATGATATCACACAAGGCCAAATCCTGCTCACTTCACATCACCTGCTCTGAATGAGTGGCAGAGCAAAACCCTCAGCTGAGTTTCCCTCATGAAGATCTCCCTGGCATGCCTTCAGCCAAGGGACCTATTCGGGACCATGGGGCAGAGAGCGTTTAATTCTTGCTTGACAGATACTGTGTTTTGTCTTTTCAACAGAGCAGCGCTGTACGTAAATACAGCGTTACATCACACAGCCGCTCCTCCATATTTGGTGATTTAGTATGGCTCCAGAGCTCGGAAGACTACAAATCCCTTCCGCCAGGCTCCTGCTTCATTAATCATGCCTACGCTTCTGCTCATTTTCCATGAGATTGCAGGGAGCACATGGAAATGGGCACTACCCTCTGCCACGCTGGGATAAAAAAAAACACCTTTAACATCTATGGCTGAGAAGTGCAGTATATGGTATAACCAGGATTTTTAAGTCTTGCTTAAAACACAGTGAAGCAGCAGCTGAGCCTCTTTTCCCCCTTAAACATAACATAAATACAAGCATTAAAAATAATACCTAAACTCTACAGAAACAGGATATACTCGTTCACAAGGTACACAAGTGTATGCAGATGGCTTTGCATACATATATGTACACAGAAATACACATGTGCACTGATACTTAATTGCTGTCACCACAAACCCTTCTGAACTACAGCTCTCCCGTGTTGATTTACTGACCAGTTTGGAAGCCAGGGAGGCTGCAGGAGGATTGAGCTGAACCTCCCAGCTTCTACTGCCCTATTATGGTTTAACTTTGTGGCTAAAGCAAGCCCAAGACAAGCTCCAGCACATCATGTGATGATGTACTGCGTCTCTGACAACCCAGAGCGGTCCTGTGGGTTCCCCAAAGAGAGATATCAGCAGTGCCACAGCCCAGACATCTCTGGGAGTGGGGGTACTGAAACCAGTTCAGGCGTTTACTGGCATTGATAGGCTGCAGTCTCGCCTTCTTTGACTGGTAGCATTGGCACCCTTTGAAGTGATTTGCAATGCTTGTTGGGAATGGGTAGTACTTTTGCTTATACTAGCAGGATTTTAAAAGCAGAGCATGCCTTCTTACACTCCCAGGGCTCTGGGATTTTCTCTCACATACCACACACTCTCTTTTTAACCTCATTGTGAAAATATCTGCCCAGTGAATGGCTTACTGGCTTAACAACAACAACAACAAAAAGTAATTACGTTAAGAAATTGTATTATTTACTCTCTTTGTTAAAAAAGAACCCTACATTTCATACTGTTTGTTGCAAAAACCAGAACTCTGCCTTGGACATTTGTACGGCTGACATGTGGTTGTGTAAACCACAAACAAAATCAAGATACATCTGTCAAAACCACATCAGAGACAAGAGAGAGCACAGCGAAGCATTTATCATTTGACTGAGGAGGCAGGCTGCAGTGAGCGGCCTTTCCTGTCAAACCAACCTTTTGAAATTTCCAACATGCCCTTAAACTTTTCGAATAAGCATGCCTGTGCGCTTCAGCAACTGCCCTCTCTACTCTGGCCTGGCCAGTCGAAAATGGCATCTTAAAGTCAAGGTCGGTGGTGTCACTTTGCCATGGGGCTGTGTTTAATTACAGTCCATACGCTGACAGCCAATATGGAACCAAGGCTGGCTGACGCTCGGTTAACTGTTTCACCCCTGACTTTGCCAAAGACTCGCAATCTCCTTGCTTTATCACTCGGCAGGCTATGAAATCTCCTCCTGCAGCACTAAGGCAGGCAAGACACTGGGAAACGGTGCCTACAATACACGCAGATCACAAGAGCAGCCTCAAACAATACCGTTAGAAATACCGGCTGGCACGGCACGTGCCTGTTGATCCTGCCTCTGCGCAGGCACTAGGAAACACCAGTCCTCTGCTCACTGCTAACCAAAAGCAGGGTACTTATCGGGTCGGCCGTCACGGCAAGGAGAACAGAGACAGACAACGGCAGTTTACAACTGTGCACATGCTACGTTGCAACTGAAACAGAAATACGCTCGCAAATATTTTTCCTTGCTTTAATTTACCTGCTATATGTTCCTGTTTAGGGCAAATTCCTCTAGATGACGTTGATAAACAATCGTCATCCTCTGGCGTAACCTGGATGCCAACCTCCACAGGATTGGATGCTTTTTTCAGCTCACATGGTGAGGGTGAAGGTGGCTTATCCACAGCCTTCTCTAAGCAGAGACTGCCATTGCATTGTTTCCGTTTGTGCTCAATAAAAATAAGAATGTCCCCCAACGGGAAGTTCATCTGACACTGGCCACAAGTGAGGAGGTCGTGGTCCCCTTCTGGAGCTCCCAATGTGCCATGTTCAGGTTCGTCATCAGTGAGAATGGCTTCAAGAGGTTCGGCTGCAGTTTGAGAAACAAAAGAAGAATCGTTAAGAGTTCGTGGAGAAACGCACTGGGTGCAGAGGTTGCGGGGGGTGGGGTGCTGAGTAACCCGCAGAACCCCCTCTTCATGAATATTACACTCCACTCATACCTCCTGCTCCCCCGACAACTAAACCCATGCAACACAGCTATGAGCACGGCAGTGAGGAGATTAATTCATCAGTTACAAGAAAGAGGCTCTGCAGAAGCAGCTGTAGAATGCAGAACTCTGATAGCAAAGCACTGCAACCGTCTCCGTGCTCCTAAATGAGGACAAATTTCTGACTCGACAGAACGATTCAGCGCTAAAATTAAATTAATAGGTTGGGACAATACACTGCAAAACTCTTGTGGTACTACAAAGACAAGTAAATATGGTGTTTTACTGTCAGATACGCTACTCAAGTACACAAGTTCAAGGTTAAAAGCACTGCACACACGCTCGCACACACATGGGTGTGTATTTTCCACAGCCAGACCTACTTTCTGAGATTCAGAAGGCTGAACTACACGGGTGCAGGCAGACAAAAGGTGTTTCAACATATAGATACTGCACATTCCCTATACAGACCATGCAGATAGCATGTGATAAAAGAAAGGGAGAGCCAGACTGCATGACCGAACACACCCTGGCTGTGATATGCAGGGCACATACAGCTTTATAATGCAAGTACAGATATATACATATGTATTTGCACTACTGTGCCCATCAGCCAGTGTTCAGTTACTAATTTAGAAACTCAAAAGGCAGGAGTTCTTTTGGGGGAGGGAGGGGATGGGACAAATAAATGAATGGCAGAATCCAAAATGATAAGCAAGTGCAGCAGAAATGCCCACAGGGTGAGAGGAGGCACTTCTCACTTTTCAGCTACTCCTCAAGATTCAAACACCAAATTCATGATGGACTCCACCCCAAGATATTAGCCAAATGGGATATTTCTAAGTACTTCAGAAAAACAGTGCCTTTTTTTTTTTTTTTTAATCCTGAAATAAAGGAATGCCTAAATTATCTCAAATGCGCTGGCACTGGTGGCCCTCAGCACTTAAAAATCAGTATGGCCAAGCAACTGCCACATTTTCTCACAGCAGTGAGAAACGACTTCTTTAATCTGAAAATACCTTGCTTAATGTTGTCAAAGTTGACAAATATCCTGAATGAGCTCCAAAAAGCTTCATTATGAGGCTATTTCTGCTTACAGAATCGTCAGTAGATGCTCTAACAGTCAGTAGATGTTCTTTTCTCTGGGTTTTTTGTTTGGTTGGTTTGTTGGTTGGTTGGGTTTTTTTATTATTGGGTTTGGCTTTATTTGTTGCTAAGTTTGCAAAGAAATACCTTGGCAATCTGTGTGCAGCCTCCATTACTATTGCCTTTCATAACAGGAAAAAAAAATATAAATACCAACAGTGTGTTGGTATTCCTCTCTCTACAGTACAACACCCAGGCTAACAGCAGTGAGCAGGAACGGATACTACAAATACAACCCACGTCAAAACACTGCCAGGTATCGTAGTGGGAAAAAAAAGATAACTCCTAAACAGTTAATCAGTCTGACCTTCTTTAGCTGGCTGCCAATTTCACATTTAATGAACTTAAAGCCATAGAGAATCAAAAAATAGATTTTAATTTGACTGCACAGTATTGGAACTGATTCTGATAAAGTGCAAAAATCCAGTGAACTCAGGTTAAATTTATTTCAACCCTACCCAGGCTGCATATTGAGGAGGAAGATCTGGAGTAGCTCCCAGTTGTGCTGGGTAAAATAATACGGAAAGAGCACACTACCTCGTCGTACCTCAGCTCCAACTAGGACACGGGGATCCAGCCCATCATTTCTTGCCTCTAGTACTACTTCTAATTTAACATAAGGTCAACCACAGGAATATGAAGGTTACATTCGGATTAATAAAAACAATGTCTTAATCGCTGGGGTTTTCTTAACTTAGAGACCGACAAGATAAGACGCACAATGTGCATTCTACACTACTCGGGAAGCTGGGAGCGGACCAGTCTGTTTCTGCGGGATTGCTGGGCATGGCATTCTTTCTCCTCAACCATTCCTCTGCGTTCACACCGAGGGAGTAAGTTATGGCGGGGCTAATTCCACCAGTAGCTCACCGCACACCACATACAAAGGTATTTTGCAAAGCTAACTTATAGCTCACCGACTCCCAGCAGCAAAAGACACAAAATAACGCGTATTCCCCTTACAAGTGGCTTAGTGAGGAGCTCTGCATAATCATTGCTCAATTACAATGTTTTCCCGCGGCCTGATTTCTTTGTGACACTGTTATTATTTGGCAGGGGAAGGTAACCCACTGCTTCGACACCAGACAGTTAACAGAAGTGCTAAAAAAAAATACTTTGCTGAAGTCTGTACTGGCTGAGCTGATTTACAGTCCAAACCAGGAAATTAAGTGGTAATTCAGAGGTTGCTGATTATACCTCCACATTTCACCTAATTAATTTTATAGGAGGCAAAGTTCTTGAAAATAACAAGATGATCAAATGTACAGATATAAAACCTGTAACCTCAACATTTTCTATGCTCTTAATGTAAATTATTGCTAATTAACAAGAATTATATACTAATGTACGAAATACATTTGGCACCGTGTTCACTGCAAAACATTTGCCTCCTCACGGAGGCAGAATCCGAAAGAAATGGGGTTTACTGTTGCTGCTACTTTTAAAAGAGTATCTAAAACACTGGGTTTACAAAGAAAACGACAAAAAATACAATTCACCTGGTCTCACCACTGATTTGCAAGATGAGCGTTTTAATTCTGGGGCAATCAGAATTCCCTGCCTGAATCCCTAATCATCATGCAAATTGCCCTTACACCAACATGTCTTTTCTTTGCCCTCCTACTCCTCCCCAACCCCCCTTCTCAGTCACCCAAACAACGGCACCATCTCTCTGGCAAAAAGCGGGATGGATTTTGGAGAGAACGGAGGTACGGGGGGTGATGGGGATGGGAGGTGGGATGCTCCGACACGGCGAAGGGAAATGCGCTGGCAGCGCATATACACTGCCGGGGCATTTCCCTTCACCGCACCGTGGGAAGGATGGAAAAGAGTCTGTTTAATCCCAAGGCTATGGCCTAAGATCGTGGAGAGGCGATAAAACTTAGGGGGTACAATACAGGAACCTACAGGTTTGGGGAGCAGAGGGAACCCGGGAGAGTAGAGGAGAGCGTCAGTCGCTGCCATCGGAGCAAGCAAACTCCGNGCCACCGGCCAGGAGGCAGCACAGGAACCGGCCAGGTTCAAGTTCGCGGGGCTGCCCGGTCCTTGTTTGATCTCGCTGTGCCTCCTAGCGACCGAATCGGGCAGGCGGACCCTCCACCGTACCGTCAATCCCCCGCCGCTCGGCTCTCCCAGCCCGGCCTCCCTCTCCTCCCAACTCACCCACACCTCCCCCTTTCCCATCCTCATCCCTAGGGCGGCTCTCGCCGAGGGGAGCTCCACAAACACTCTTTCCACGGGACAGGCCCAGACGCCGCCACTCCCGTCCTACACGTGCGGAAACTCCGCGCCGGGCCACGAGTATGTCAACGGGGGAATCTCGCCTGTCTCCGCTGCCCCCGGGGACGAGTGGAGACTCTTTTCCATGATGCCTTTACCCACTCGGGAAAAGGCCCACACATACACCCTCCTATACCCTGGGGGGAGGGGAGGATGTCGCACACACCGTAAAGTTGTAACCCCCACCCTAAGGGGTATTCAAAGAAAAAAAAATAAAAAAGGGAGTGGGGGGGAGGGGACGGTGGGGGAGAAGGCCCTTAGAAGTGGAGGAACAAGAGGGGTAAAAACGGCGTGTTGGGGAGGTTGAGGGATTTCCCATCCCGAGTTACAAAGAAAACTTTGGCCAGAGCTCCCCGTCCGGCAGCGTTTCGCTCAGGGTGCTCCATGTGCGAACCTGGCTAGAGACGTCCGTGCAGCCGTGGGGGGGAGAAAAATAGCAGCGTAAAGTTTGGGG
>VWZI01010247.1:156990-215672 GCA_013396835.1 Psilopogon haemacephalus
AAAAAAAAAGGGTATATGTGGTATTTCTATACTGCACCACCTTCCTGAATATTTTTGTAATCTCTGCATAGATTCTCTCCGTACCTTCAGTTAATCTAAAAAACAGCTTCAACAGCCAAGCACTATCTCTGATTCATCAGCGCACATCATGCACAAGAGCAATAGCTGATTTCGTAAGATACCTGGATAAAAAAAACCCAAAACTTTATCATTTAAGATCAGAATTTGTTTACTAGGGGCATTATTTAAACTGAAGAATCAGGCAGAAATCTGAAAATCTGACTTAAAATTACTTTGTTATGATCTGTATTACTGTTCTTGCAATTTTTTATTTTTAGGTGACTTTACAGAAGGCAGGCTTGAGACAACACAGGACAAGATACTCCTAAGCTCTGAATTTCTTGATTCAAATTTTGGTGGTCCAAAGCCAGATCCCTCTTTTTAACTTTTGAAATTGTTTACTGTTTGAATGCAAAATAATTACTTACTTATACATAAGCATTGTATTTAAGGAAGACTTAGAGTTCCTCAGAGAACAAGAGCACTGCATGAAACGCCTTTTTGTGTTGGAGTTTTTTCTTTGTTTTGTTTGGGGTTTGAGGGGGTTTTGTTTGTTTAGTTTTGACTTTAGCATAGTACATTTCATTATTTATACCATTTCATGTAGTTTTACCTTTATACCATCCACCTAAAATTAAAGCAATATTGATTCATAGCCTCCATGTAGTCCAAATTATGCAGGCAAAAAATGAGGTTTCTTACTCTTTTTAAAATTAAGTGTAGCATCCACTAAACTTATAGTTTTGGAGGTTTTTTGTTTTTGTTTTTTTTTCACAGAAGCAAATACTATTTACTGGGGCTGGGGGTGGGGGTGGGGAAGAGAGAAGAAGAAGGTCTATTTCAGTGAGATACATATCTATTGAAAGCTCAAAGCATTGACTACCCTCATTTTCTCTAGTTGTGTTCAGATTAATAAATCTGTTTCCTACTTAAAATGAAAAGAGAATTCAGAAATGTTTAGCATGAAGTGAAAAAAACAGCAAGAACCTGAATAACAAATATCATCACACTGCATATTTATTTTGTCCTGTCAATTATTTTTAAAGGATTCCTTGCTTATGAAGGAAGATTTTTAAAAGACCTGAACTATCCAATAAAGATGTCCACAAACACCAGTTTCTTCATTTTTCCTCATTTTGGAGAAATATTGTAAGGGTTGGTTGCTTTTTTTCCCCTTTACACATTACTATATTTTTACAAGTGCTGGAAAAGAAATAAAGAAAAACAAAACACAAAAAAAAACCCCCCAAAAACAAACAAAAAAACCCCACCAAAACCTACACTTCAAGGGTCATAGAATAAACCTGCATGAAGAGTTTAGGATGCTACAGTGACCCATTTATGAAGCTGAGTACTCATCAGCTCTTACAACCTTAGGAAATGGTGAATATCAGATGTTCTTAACAGCACTTCAAAGAAACAGCCAAATGTAAAGTACCATGGGTACCAGCTAGTACTCCAAGTAAATCGTTTTGGAGGCCTAGATCTGGAGGTAATTTCAATGTGTTTGTACCCAGCCATGAACGAACACACAATCACCTATTGAAAGTGTCTGGCTTGGAGTGGAGACAGATGGAGAGCACAGAGGTTAGTACAGCCAGGCCTTAGACTGACCTTTACA
Source organism: Psilopogon haemacephalus (assembly GCA_013396835.1). Lineage (NCBI taxonomy): Eukaryota > Metazoa > Chordata > Aves > Piciformes > Megalaimidae > Psilopogon > Psilopogon haemacephalus. The sequence continues at coordinate 158,672 of VWZI01010247.1, forward strand.
GAGAGAATTAAATCAGTCTGACCTTGTTGTGAAGCCTAAATTATATCCATAGACCCCCAAATAATGCATCTTTAATACCTTGCTGCCTTCTTTTTTATCAGCCTCCTTACCTCGAGGCTATCCTGCTTGCTAACTACTGATGTTAAATTGCAGCTATTTATGCTTGCATTTGTGACCTTGGTGGACATCTTGTCAACGTTTTTCATGAACAACTTGAAAAAACAGAGAAATGTTTGTATAAAGAAAATATATAAAACTATGGTCTTGATTCACTTGGATGTAAAATAAACATGAATAGGAAAAGAAATCTCCTGCAACTGGAGGGAACTGTATTTATTGTATAAGTCTAACAATAGTCATTGTGTAATTCTGAGCTTCAATATTACCTATAACCTATCATCTGGACAGCCTGGGAAAACAGAACGGTGCTACGTAACAGGATTTGCAATATCTTAGAAGCACCTTTTCTTCTCAGATATTTTTAATATTCCAGGATTTAAAAAATTTCAAAATAGTAGTAAGAACAGAATAACCCCCGTGACACCTGTCAGGTTTGGTAACACAGACCTCTGGACAGAAACAATACCGACTGCCGCCTGGAAACTGGCTCGGTTCACAGCAGGAAGCGTTCAAAGGTACTTGTGTTGACTGTAACAGCAGAGGAGCCCAGTGGAAGTTCAGGGGAACTGCATCCCTTCCCACCGGCCTAAAACCCATGTGTTGTGGTTTACTGTTGTACTTTAACCCGAACAAAAGATGCTTCGAATGTATATATTCGATAGAAGATGCTTCAGGATGTTGCTTTCCAAGTACCTTTATTCTAAGGTGCATTGAGTTCCTCTAGCTTCTGTTAGTAAAAAAAAGAAACTGCTTTGGTTTAACTACAAAAAGAATTGAGGTTTTGTTCCTCTGCAATTAGTTTGGGATTTTGGCTCTGCCGCTGTCTGTCTTTGTAATCTTGGGCAAGTCACAGAGACCCACAACAGGGAATCCTCTGGGAATCTCTGCATGAAAGCTGTGATTCAACAGGCTAGCCAAAACCACAAGGATGGCACCATACCACATCTGGGAATGCTTTTCCTGGCAGTGGTGAGCTGTTCGTATGGCTCGCCCATCTCATGGAATCACACGTGTTCACACAAGATGTACTTCCACCCCAGGTTTGGCACTGCCACCTTGCTGACATCATTCAGCTCTCTAAGTCATAAAAAAAATAGTTGCTACCTTTTTTTCCAAGACATTTTCTGCTGGCTTAGCAAGCTGTATCGGGTGATTGAAGGGAGAGACAAGCACCAGAAACAGCACACAACAAGACCACACAGCTGCAGGGCAGAGAAGAGAGCAAACCAGTGCAGAACTGATTTACAATCAGCTACAGAACCACACCATTAGATTAAACGGCTGATGAAGGTTAAGTTTGGTCTAATATTTGGCAGTAAAGCAGATGAAATGATGGAACAAGATGTTTTCTCCTAGCTTTGCATTACAAAAGGAGCAGGCAGATCAGTAATTCCTTAAACTCAGAAAAGCCCAAACCATCAGCACTCTATTTGTGTTACTGAAGAGCTGTCCTCCGGGGAGAGCAAGAACAGTAACATTAAGACTAGCATTTATATGGTAAAATAAAAATGTATAATTTACCTCTTCCCTGACAAATTGAAGAGTTTATTGTCAAAACAGATGCAACATGGTAAGCTCCATGCCACATTGCCCACTCCTGACTCATCAGGAAACTAATTTCTTACGCCAGAAAGGAGCTTTGGGATCAAGTCAGCGTCCTGCAGATTCCTCAGTAATACAGGTTGTAAGCATCCCTAATGTTTTTGCCTGCACTGAAGGAAACCTGTCCTCAGAAAATAACGACTGTTGGTTGAAAGTGTAGCCCTGGCCATAGGAAGAGTCACAGCTTCATTGGATGGAAACTGTATGTTGTGATTTTAATGGAGTTTCTTTAGCTTACAAACCTACAAGTTCCACTGAGAACCATGTAGGGATAATCTGTGTGAAAAGCAGAAGTCAGTGCAGTCCACAGAACTGTGCTGTTTGCATTTTACGCCTGAGCATATGCCAGAAATGCCCATAAACTGAAGTTTCATGTTGCCAAAACCACTCTGCAGAGCACAAAAACCAAGCTCAATCATATTTCCTGCAGATTCTTTCTGATATTTTAAGGGTCTTCGCCTTGTATTTGAAGGTACAGGACCAGAGGCTGATTACAACAGCAATGTATCAGTCTATGAAGGCCCCCAGAGCCTGGGTTACTGCTGCTGTTGCTGCCACAGAGTGAGTGCTTGGACTGCTGCAGTCCAGGTTGAAAAAGCAGGTCCCTTCTGATAGCAGCAGTCTCTTCCCACCTTCCAAGCTCTGACAGCTCCAAAGTCTCAGAGCCTGTTCCCTAAATCTCCTGGCTGAAGCAGCAAAACACACTCTGCCCAGCCCTGCTGAAAAGTTTTGCTCTAGCTCTGATCCCAGTGCTTGTAGTTCTTCTACTTCTTACATCTGGTTCCCTTGCAGTTCTCTACAAGGTGTGTGGAGCAAGGAACAGAGACCCCAGGAAAGAGTAAATACATATCTGTGTTTGCCCAAACATGGAAGAAAAAGTCATGGGATGGAAAGGATATGGGAGGTTGAGGAAAAAAGTCTTTGTCTTCAAAATAACTTAATTCTCCAGGGCTACAAACTAAAAAAAAAAAACAAAAAAAAAAAACCCACGCATGATCTAAACAGTCATAGAAAATAACAAACTGCTACCTACTTCTTTTGGCTGTACAAAGCAAAAAAAGCTAAACAAACACACAAGCAAACAAAAAAAACCCCAACAAAACAAACAAACAAGAAACAACCAAACCAGTGATAATCATACTGTTTGATTCCATGGTCTGATTCCTGTGTTACCTTATTTTCTGGAGACTATAGCTCTGTGTTCCACAACATGCCTGTCAAGATGTGGATTTACAAGTTACACTGTAGTAGAACCTGCTGGTTTTCAGCTCTGATCGACATTTGCTTGTCGGTACATGTCTGACAGAGTTGCAGTCCAGATTAGGAAACATTTGTTTATGCCCCAAAATCCCCAACATATTTTTCCAGCTCTGTTCCCAGTGCTGAGCTCCACACCACTTCAGCTCTCTGGTAGTCAGCACTCACACTGCTTCCTGGTATAAAATTGATTAGAAGCAGCATGAAATGTCATCAAGCTGACCCATGGGAGGCTGGGCCCAAAAATAACAGATGGGAAAAGTGGCCTTTTGATTAAACTTTCAATTGCCCCAAACTGTACACTTCCCCTCACCATGCATGTGCACACACGTTGGAAGTCAAGATAAGTTTACATGAGCTGCAGACACAACAGTGAAGTTAGTATAGACCTATTCTTAACAAAACAACATTAGTGTTGCTGAAGTCAGCAGGACTCTTGCCATCAGCTCCAGTGGTGGCAGGAAAGGGGTCCTCTGTTCCACTTTGTATTTCTCATCTCTTTCTTCCTGGTGTTGCTCAGCTCATACCAGGGAGAGGATGCAGAAATAACACAGAGCAGGCCCAGGCTGGCTGTTTGTGACCTGAGTTGGTGGGGGGTTAGTGGCACCTTCTTCGGAAAGCAATGCAGATTTTCAGGCATACTGTGAAGCCCATGCCAACGTTTGCTGTGTGGCGCTGGGTAAGTGTTGTTTGTACCTTTCCAAGGAGCTGCAACTGTCAAAACACAACAAAAAAGCTTTTCTAGTAGGGTTCTGAGAGACCCAGGTCTTACTCTAAGAAGCCAAATGAACCACAAAGGTTTTTGGTGGGAAGAAAAACAACAAAGAAAGAAACATATCCTCATGCACACCTATACTGATAGGAACCTCTGATAATACAAATCCAATTACATATTCATATATCTATGTCTGAGTGTTCCCATTTCAAAGAGCATCATTGCCTAAATTGCTGTGAAACAGCCAGATGTGAAGGAATGAGGGAAGGATGGAACAGCAGACTTTGGAACCTGAATTTCCAGGCCTCTGTAGTTTTGCCATAGTCTTGTTTGCATAGATTTTTCACTCTCTCATACAAGTGCCAGCTTCAATGCAACTCCTACTATATGCGGCATCTATGCTTAGAGACTGGTAACAAAGCAGATCAACTAGGGATTGTAACACAACCTCCCATGGGTCTTCAGGTCCAACGTTTAGGCTTGTCCCTCACCCAGATAAAAAGTGACATCTACTAACAGACTATGAGCTACTACCATTTTGAGAAGAGCATACATCAAAATTTATCACTGCTTTCCTAGAAAGTTCAGTGCTGTCCTAGACTGGAATCCACTCTGTAGGGTTGTGTCTGGGACACAGCAGAATACCACAGTTATTTTTTTTTTGCATGTCAGCAGAGCCACAATCAGTCTAGGATGGGTTTTGAGATAAATTTATAATGCATGAATCTTGTCAAGTAGCAACTACTGTTATTCCAAAAAAGGGGCTTGAATCGAGCCATCAAGAGCTAACACAATCTATGGTGATTTAATCTACTTCCTCTCACACTTCTTCCACTCTTTTCAGAGGATCTGGGGGCCTTTTTGTTTCATCTCCAGCTATAGTTCCTCAAAATTTGAAGAAGGCAGCTCCACTACTACCCTATCACTTTTTTTCCTAGACTTTTTCTCTCTCTCACTTCTGATTAAATATTGAATCTGTAATGTGTAAATAAATTGGGAAAACAAACAAACAAACAAACAAACAAGACCAACTTCTCTACTAATTGTCAAGGATTACCAAGTCCATTATTAGATGGTATTTGGGAAATTATGGAAAGAAAGGAAAAAAAAAAGTCATGTGTGTCACAGAGCACACCTGTCTTGAACAGGGAGTCAGGATTCAGTCTCTGCAGTGCACCTATGTGCAGCCTGCACACCCACAGCAATTCAAGGTAATATTTTGGTCAGCAGGTGGAGACCCCAAGTACACAGTGGCTTAAGACCAGCTTTGCTAGAGGCAGAAACTAGAATTGCATTCTAGTGCTGTTGTTTAACATTCTACATATGTGAGATAGAGAAGGAAAGAATAAGAATTATCTTAAAATCCCTGCTAAATCATGCCCTGCTTTCTCAAGGCAGCCTCGAGCTTTAGTAGTTCAGACAGATTCTCTAGCTGACAATTAATATTAATGGGTAGATTTCACAATGTGGCATTATCACACTGTGAGATGGGTGGGCATACCATCTGGGTTTTGGCAGGTATTAGATGTAATCAAAGGGATTACTTGGCTCAGAGAGAAATAGAAAACCTTGGGTTTGTTTAGGCTTTTTCTTCTTTTGTTTGGCTGCAGCTCTAGGTGTACTTAACTATTTTCTCCTTATCCTTTGTTTCTTGTGATGAGCGTTTCTGAGTTTACATGGGAAACGAGAGACAGACACCCAACACATTGTATTAGTTGAAGGCCGAACCAAATTGCCCGAGAGCCTTTCTTCCCTGTTGTTTTGGGATCGATTTAGCGGTCCGCTGCTGCATTTTAGAAGCCTAAGCTGCGAATGTGAACAGTCAAGGAATTTAAAAGAGTTAGATAATCAACCAAAAGGGCCTTTTTAAAGATACAAGCTGAAGAAATCAGGTGTGTGAAGAGATGCGCACGATAAGAAACAGACTTTGTCCTCTTATTCCCACAAAGCAAACACCAAGTGCCAGCTTTCCGGTGGGTGGAGGAATAGGGAGAGAGGGGAGTTTCCTGCACCCAGCCCAGTCACAACAAGCCCTCGAGCATCAGCAACACTAAAGGGAGTGGGTTATGTTTTAAACGTCGGTAAAGCTATTGATTTGGCAGCTTTTCTCCTCTCCCGTCTGTGCCACAGCTGATTTTAACTAAGTAATCCTCATCAATCTGTGGTAATGCAGGACCATGTTTATTGCTGTAGTAGTTAAGTTGTTGTTAATTTTACACTAAACGGTTGTTATAATGATGAATGAGTAGCTCGGGCTGCCACCCAGGAGACTTCAGCCTATACAACCAACAAAAGGGAGCTCGCAAAGGGAAAAGCCACTTGACAACTTTTTGCAGGACCTAAAAAAACCCCAACTCAACCCAACCCCCAAAAAACTGATCTTCAGGTTTCTATTTGAATTTGAATTTGAATGCTGTGGGGTAAAAGTTGCTGCCTAACTGTAATTGCAATTCCTTTATATACCGACTGGGATTAAAGAGGGGAACGAAAGTATCATTTCACGCCCCAGCCCACTCCGTCCCAGCAAAGCAACTGATGGGATCCTGCCCAAAAGAATCGCGTTATTCTTGAAAAAAAAAAAAAAAACAACTACAATCCCGTCGCTCTAGGGGGTTTTCCTGCGGCGCGAAGGTTCGATAACGCACTCAGCGAGCTGCAGACGCCGGGCCTGGATCACCGGGAAGCCTCAGGCCGCCGGTGCAGCTCTTCCCCCGGCTCCGGCAGGCACCGGCCCGGGGCGGTGCCTGCTGCCACCGCTCTGCCTTTTGTCCCGCCGCCGCGACTCCGCGGAATGGTGGCGCCCCCGTGCGGTCCTAGTGCGGCACTGCCAGCCACAGAACGGAGTGCAGCGGTGTCCCTGGTAGGATCTGACCCACGCGGGTCTCTATGAGCGGTGGACACGTAACTACCGAGTCTCCAGGATGGCCCAAGGCCTGAGTATCTACTGTATAAGGAGAGGGTGAAAGAACTGGGCTTGTTTCTGAAGAAAGAAAGTTTAGGGAAGACCTTGTCGCAGTGTTCCAGTATTTAAAGAATGGCTACAAAGAAGAAAGGGATTATTCCTTCCCATGACTCAGTGGGGAATGGGTACAAATTACTCCCGAAGAGATTTCTATTAGATACAAGAGGATTTTTTTCCCCGGTAAGGATAATCAGCCATTGGAATATTCTCCAAAGGGAAGTAGTTAAGTCCCCTACACTGGATATTTGAGCTGGACCATCTTACTAGACCATTCTTTTTCCAAGAAAGGTTGGATCAGGTGATCCTTGAGGTCCCTTCCAACCTGGTGTTCTATGATTCTGCTCTTAACCTCACATATTCCTTTTTGTTGAATGACACTGCTCTGAGAGCAGTACATAGAGGGGCAGCCTAAAGTACACCAAAGCTGAACAAGCTGTAAATCCTGCTATAAAGAAAAGTTCTTCCACCAACACCTTTTCTTGCTCTTGTAGAAGTGTACCAAAGCTGAAGTGCTGTATCAGCACTGCTCAGCTATATACTGTTTTTTCCCTTCCCATTGCACCCTGTCCTTTCCTAGAGGAATTCATGCAGAGTAGGAGTGCATTTCAGGGTGCCCATAACTGGACTCAAGGAGCCCTGAGACATTTCTCCCCCTGTATTCACATTCACAAAAACCCACAAAGCAGACAACAGTAGCTCAAACAGGTCTCCTAGGTCCACAGCTGTAACCTTGTTAGGGTTCAAAGCTCAGCACTCCTGGGAAGAAACACTACTGGAAAGCCAACCCTCCATGCCCAACACTTGGACAGATCTCAGACAATCCAACTACATGCAAAAATGTCCTTGGAAATAGTTGTCAAGAGGTTCTGCATTGAGTCAACAAAATGCATTCCTTCAGCCAGCTGGATGTACCCTGATGATCCTCACATATCAAGAGACATTGCATGTGTTGTGCAAGTCTATTAAAGTTACTAGAGTACTCTCCCATGCCAGATTCCATGATCAGTAGACTGTGATGTAATTGGGGTTGTGGTACGTTACATATTATTTCCTTGCATCTCTTAAATCCAGTGATGAGCAGGAATGTACCATTTTCCCAGCCATTTCCAGTCAGGCAAGTCAGGTGCATTTCCATTCTGTTAGCGCTCAGGTTGAGAAGAATGAAATGTAGACTTTTAAGATGAGAAGGCCTGGTAGGGAAAGAAAGAGAGAATCCAGGAGCTAGCGAGGTCCTCTATGAGGATTCAAGGAATAGCTCCCAGATGGAGAAATTAGAGGCCAAAGTTGCCTCTAAGACAGGACGAGGGGGAATAGGTTCAAACTGGCAGAGGGGAGATTTGAACGGGATGTTAGGAAGAAATTCTTCACAGTGAGGGTGGCGAGGCACTGGAACAGGTTGCCCAGAAAGGTTGTGGCTGCTCCCTCCCTGGATGTGTTCAAGGCCAGGATGGATGAGGTCTTGAGCAATCTGATCTAGTGGGAGGTGTCCCTGCCTGTGGTGGGGGGTTGGAACTGGATGATCTTTGAGGTCTCTTCCAACCTAAACCATTCTATGATTCTAAGTCTGAACTTGAACATTATAAGTTTATCAGGTTTTTCTCCTTGCCTGCCCCTGATTCTCCTCTCCTGTCCTTCCTGTCTGCCACCCTCAGTCCTTCACTATTAGGTCACAGAAGAGGAACAAAAGAGTGTAGCCACCTTTATGGATCAGAGCCAAGTGCATTAGTGGGACAGCAGAGGAACCACATTCAAGAGGGAAGAAACACATCCTGTTCTCCAGGACAAGAAAACAGTTTAACTGGAGCTTCTATTTCTAAGCAACAGCCAAACATGGGAATGGTTTAGGGAAGAAGCAGAAAAAAAGTCTTATTATCTTCCATCCCAGACTCTAGAGATGGAAAATAAGACAAACAGATCTTCTGACCACCACAAAAGCCATAACTGAAGGGTCCAGGCTCAAGAAAGACTTTGGGTGTCTTAGAATAGTATTCTTAAAAAGGTATGTCTCATAAGGCAAATATAGAATAAAACCCCACTAGTATCTCTACCAGAAAAATACTATGCTTATTTTGCCTAAATGATGCTTTTCCCCTGCCACTACAGCACCTTCAATATCTTAGACTCAACATCTGCAGGAGTATCTCCGTAACTTAGAGCCAGCAGCTATGTAGAGTCCCCCAGTTGTGAGGGGTGTCCCATAGAAGTCTGCAGCAGTGGGGTTACAGTAAATAGCTCCATTGGCAGATGAGCTGTTTCTCTGTTCCAGTGTTCAAACCCCAGGAAACAGCTCAAGCCCATTAGGGTCAGAAGGGTCCAGAAGACAGTATTTCAACTTGCTCTGACCTTGTCCCATATCCAGGCAGCACTCACTATACTTGCTCAGTAAAAGCCCTATAGATTTTTTTCTTGAAAAACCAGAGCTGGGCAGCTCAGAATGATAATGGTTCAGGTTGCACTTCAACATGGACAGGTGTCCTTTAGCATGAATTATCTGGACAAAAGCTAGATGTGGGCAAGTCTCATAGAACAAGAGTGCTCATGAACCATTCTCAAGATATTAAAGTTGTTCATCTATCACACATAGATACTGGCGCATTTAATGCGTACTATTAACTAAGTAATTGAGGTAATTGTAAGAACCTTTAGTCATGCCACCCATTCTCGTTTTCCATAGTTATTAGCATCTGCAGACTCTCAGCTTAGTAAGACAATCATTCCAATTTCTTTGCAACTGCAGCTCCAAAGGGACTATTAGATGAGCGCTTCACTGGCTAAGAGACTCTGTAAGCTATTTATAAGCTATTTATACTACTATTGTATACTTTACATACCTATAGTGAATACTGAGTTTGGCACACAACTCAAAACATCACCATGGTAGCCCTCTCTAGATCCTGCCAGTCAGCCCTGTGTTGAGGCAATTGCAATAGATGGGATTCTCTCATGAAAGCAAACCAAAAATATGGATGGCTTAGAAAGCTTGACAGTCCATCACTAATCCTTTCTGCTTGCAGCTAGAATCCATGCTGAGTAGGTGAGATCCATACATCTGGGTCTTGTATCCTCTTAGAATTTCCATAAAGCAACAAACTATGCCATTCTCTAGAAGAACAGCAAGAAATATTTTGCTTATGCTGCTTCAGACAACTAACTCTTCCTGGATCTCCATGTCGTAGTCAGAATATTTGACAATTGGCAACACCTCACTATCAGGTATTGCCATATGGTCACCTGCCTGACTCCGCCTGACACATTTATCTTGGAGCAGGAGAGGACATGTGACAGGCAACCTTTGCACTCTTGCTCCCCAGTTAGAAATACAGCCTCATCACATCAGGTGCTGAGGAAAAAAAGATAACTTCTGCCACAAATTGTTTGCAATCCAATGTGTTCCTAAGGCAGTGGCCAATATTAACTTCCTGTTATGATTAGCTGCAATTGGACCCCTGAAAACAGCTGGGCACATCAGCACTCCTTAAAATTAATGGGTAATAAAATAAATGAGCTCTAGCGCTTCCTTATTGACATGGCTATACCTGTTCTGAGCACACTGTTACTAAACATGCCACTCTATGAAGAACACAGCTCCTATGCCACGTAAGGCCTTATGGTACCCTAAACAGCAAGAGGACACAGAGCTCTGCACAGAGACAACCCATTTATATATTTAACAATTCATAATTATAAGAAGAAAAAGCATGATCTGGAGCATATGACATCCAAGCCTTTTCACAGATCTGCCACTGGCTTTCAGGACTGCTTTGAGCAATTCACTCAACTGACTGCCCTTATTTTTGTCTCCCTGACTGACGTGTACCCTGTATAAAGCCAGAGGACCCAATTTGTGTCTGCTCTTGCCTAGGATAGTTTCCTGCTAGATGATTCTCTGTGCATATCTGTCTGTTCTTCCACACAAGAGACTCTGGCAAAAGGCACCATCATGTCAGTGGTAGGCAGGCAGAAGGGGCTGCTGGGTGGTCCTAAATTACTTGCTGACTGCTTCCCTAGGGACCATGGCAACTGTGGTACAGACAAGAAAATCCTTAGCAATGGGACTGAATTGGGCCACAGCCAGCCACTTGTGGGGGAGAAAAAAAGGAGAGGTCCTCATGTTGGCATGGGGATGAGATGCCATCTCTCTTGTGTTGGGGCCAGAACCATCTCTGGCCCCAGCAATCTCCACTGTAAATTAAGGGGTACCATCCATTTGAAGAAAGGGGAGAAAAAAGGAAGTAAGTAGGAATATGAAGTGACCAGACATTTATTCCTGGCCCACTAGCTCTTAATGGAGATAACAATACTTCACTTCTTGACAGCAAAGCAGGGGAACTTCATGCATGGAAGTTTGCCAAGTAAATTGAGATCTTTGCACAAAAGACATTTTAGACATGCCAAACTTCTGGCTTACTAAAGCAAAACAAAAACTGTTCACCTTGAAGAGTGTTCAGAAAGTAGAAGCCACAATTGCCCGTGGTGCAGTGCCTTGCATGGTTATTTAGGCTCGCACACATCCAAACAACAATGCTTGACTGTACAAAGGGACTTAAAAGAAAGAATGGGACAGAGTTTTTAGCAGAGTCTTTTGCAACAGGACAAGGGGCAATGGTTTTAAATTAAGAGAATAGTTTTAGACTGAAGGAAGAAATTTATTTATAGAGAGGACATAATTTGCCAAAAGTGGTGGTAGATGTCCCATCCCTGGAAACATTCAACATCAGGTTGGTCAGGGCTCTGAGCAACCTGATCTAGCTAAAGTGGTTCCTGCTCACTGCGGGGAGGGTTGGACCATGTGCCCTTTAAAGGCCCCTTCCAAACCAAACCATTCAATTATTCCATAACTAGTTTAAATAGATAACATGCAAGGTGGGAAAGAGTGAAGATGCAGGAGTGCTCTGCCTCTTCTGTGCAATTTGCCAGATCTTCTCCAGGGCTCCACTCTGCTCCCTCTCGAGCAGCATATAAGTAGTCGAACAAGGTATTACACTGTAACCTTATCACCTTCTTACATCTAGTATAAGCACAAGTATGAGACTGGAAGGGCTGCAAGTAAGTAGCCTATTTAGAAAGGTCCCAGAACACTTCTTGTGCAGTTTTCTTCTCACTTCCCCATTCCTCTCTTCTGCCAAAATGGTTAAGTAACTGGAGCAAGAGCAGTGTGTGAATTGATTTGGAGGCGATCAAGGCATTGGTGTTCAGCTCTGGCCAGCTGCCATGTCATTGATTGCCTCAGGATCGATTTGCACACCATTCCCACTCAGCACACCTGCCAAGTCAGACAGAGGGAATAATGAAGTGAAAAGAAAATGGTGTATTTGCGGTAGACGCTTTCACCTCTCTCTCTACATCCCTCCCCCACCCCGGGGAGAAGTTAAAGGACCTGGACTGATTTCAGTGCTACTTTTAGCAAGTGCTAGGAGAGAAGTCAGTGCAAAAAGGGGAACAGCAGAAATTTCACCCTCCCACCCATAAAACCCTTCAACAAGAACCACCTACAAAAGTTAAAGGAACTAAAATTTCTACCTATAACAGAGGCACAGGAGGCCAAAGTTTTGGCTGATATGTAAATACTTTACAGTACTGTGCTCTTGTGCACCAGTCATGAAGGATACAGGTTTCTGTTTGCTTACACCTCATATAAAAGGGGTATGAGAGTACTACAACCCAAACATTTCAGAGATATCCAATACCAATGGTGGCAACAATAAAAAACCCAAACAAACAAAACCAACCCACAACAAAAGCAAATATAAGAAAAAAAAAAATCAACCAACCAACAAAAAAACCAAACCAAAACAAACAAACAAAAAAAAAACCCACACACACACAAAAACCCCCCAGCACAGGAAGAACATGGAACTGCTGGAGAGAGTCCAGAGGAGGGCCATGAAGATGATCAGAGGGCTGGAGCACCTCTGCTATGAGGACAGGCTGAGAGAATTTGGGCTTTTCATCCTGGAGAAGAGAAGGCTTCGAGACCTTATAGCAACCTTCCAGTATCTGAAGGGAGCTACAGGAAGACTGGCGAGGGACTGTTCACAAGGTCTTGTAATGACAGGATGAGGGGGAATGGGTTCAAATTGGCAGAGGGGAGATTTAAATGGGATGTTAGGAGAAAGTTCTTCACAGGGTGAAGAGACACTGGAACAGGTTGCCCAGGGAGGTTGTGGCTGCTTTCTGCCTGGAGGTGTTGAAGGCCAGGCTGGATGAGGTCTTGAGTGACCTGATCTAATGGGAGGTGTCCCTGCCTATGGCAGGGGGTTGGAACTGGATGATCTTTGAGGCCTCTTCCAACCAAAACCATTCTATGATTCTATGATTAAAAAACCCGAAACAAACCACACACAGAAAAAAAAAATACAAACAAATGAAAAACAAAAGCAAGCCAAAACCAGTAGTATGCTCAGGACAAGTTTCTGGAGAGACTATCTGATACCTCTAGGGCTCACTAAGACACTATTGGTTGTCTTCAGGTTTGTATGCAAGGCAAATAAGTAAGAGGTTGATTAGCAATTGGGATACTGTCCATGTCAGAAGTCAGTGGTAACTTGGCTCATGTAAAGCTGTGTGCAGTGCTGATGTATCCTTATTGCCTGTGCTTCTTAACTTTGGACTCAGGATGTTCTGATATCGCAAACCAGCCAGTTATGTAATTTCTCTAATCAGATTGTGACTTCTCTGCTCCCTGTCATCACTGCTCTCCTGGAGATAGCAGGACTCTTTTTACCAGGTCAAAGATTTTTTTCAGATTAATACAAAAGCTCTGCAAGGTGGCACTCACACACACCTCTTACATCAAGAAAGTTACTCCCTCATCTTATTTCAGTTCTCTCTAATGTCACATGTCCGATTCCTTATTTAAATCCTGGACAACTCCAAGTTAAATGTATCCTATTCCTACTATCCCTTTTTTGAAAGGGGAAAAAAAAAAAAAAAAAAGGTGTTCAAATTACTTCACTACCTTAATTTCCAAAATCCCACACAGATTCTGCCAATGTTTTTCCAAACTCATCTTAGAACTCAGCTCTCATTACCAACAGTAAGTAGTGATTCTCAAAAGACCTGGCTCTTACATTGCTTCTGAAAACGGTTCATAGGTTTCTAAGTTGTTTAGAAGTACTGAATTGAACTGGAAGACCTGCATACCAGAGGACAACAGCAATGTTAAAGCGAACCAATGCATTAAATAAGGGAAAGCACTGTTCTGAGCAATTACACAAGATGCTTTGAAAGCTAATTCAGACTCAGAAAATTCCTAATCTACAGACTGCTGGAAGTAGGAAGTTACTACGCTCCAGTGCTGCTCTTTGCTGGCGACATTTTATCCTTTCTCTCTTACCCATCTGCAACTGGTCACCCTTGAAAACAAAAAAATACTGTGTTAGAAAGGCATCTGGTTTGGCATTGTGGTGACATTCTTATGCTCTTGTCTGTTGGAAAATTATTCTTAACATGTGTGACATAAGTGTTATTTTTCTTAAAGAGTTTGGAGAAACAAGCAGAGTAATTAAAGGTTACATGTTAAGATACTGTCACTATTATAGTTATTACACAATACAGTCAAACTATTGCAGTTACCACAGTATCACATTTCCCTGCCTTCAGTTTTTATCAACTGGAGATACTAGCTTTCTCATTTTCAGGTACACTGCAGGTTTCTAGTGAAATGTGGGTCTGAGTAGGCAGCTATTTAGAATTGCTATATATGTATGTTTTGTCATCCTCTTTTCAGAAGAGCTCAGCTTATAATTAAGCACTGCCAAAAAAACCCAATCTGGTACCACTAACTGACCAGCAATTTACAGGACTTTTTTGTGAAAAACAATCTACTGAATGAAGAGAATCTTTCAAAACTGTATAACTGTCAGAGGGTTTTGTAAGACTTTACTCTCACAAACCAAATCCACTAATGACAGTGGCTAGTATGTTAATTGGTACACTCACTGTTCAGGTTTTATGCCCAGCTAGGTGCTATTGACAGACATGGCATGAGAACTCTCTGCCCATGCTGACATTTTGACTTGCAGTCAGGGTGCAAAGGTGTTGGAGCAAACATTAATCATCACAGGACCCATACTGCTTTCTTTTCACAGGTAGGACTGAGGGCTTCATCTCACCACACTTCAGATGTCTATATAAGTGTGTATATATATATACTTACACACAATTATGCATATATGTATATATAAGAAGCTCACTCACCTCTGAGCTACTGTCTACTTTAGAGACCATGGAGAATCAAAAACAAACAAACAAAAAAAACCAACCCAACAACCCCAAAACCCACCCAAACAAACAAAAAACACTGTCTGGAAATATAACTCAAGCTAACTGAACAAAAAATGTAGCATATTCTAGAAGTATTCCTCCACCCTGCCCTGTATTTACTATGCAGGGAATTTCGCTAAGATGAGACACCTACAAGGCAGGTTTCCACATTTAGTCAGTCCTTTTGGACTTTTCTAAGGTAATTAATTTCAGAGAATAAAACATTCATCACCTATTTTGAGGCAGCATGTCACAATAACCCTTCTTTCTGCCCACCTTTTCCCTCCAGGCTCTTCTTGATCCCTTCTACTCTACACAAATTATGAAGGTAATGTTCTTTGCCTTTTACCTCAGTCATTTTACTAAACACTTTGAATTCCTCTAACATACCCAAACTGTTTCATCACATCATCTTCAAATGCATTGCTCTGGGCTTCCAGCTTCCCTGCTCCACTTACTCATCCACGTCTCTTACCATGTAGCCCCTTCATCCTCAGTTCAGCTACTATGCCATCATCAGCTTCACAAAGAGCCACCCAGAATGTCCTACCTCACCTCTGGCCCCTCCATAAAGTGATCCTGTAAGGCCCTGTTCTTCCTCCACAATGTAACACAGGACTCATCGTTTTTGTGACATCCACAAGACACTAATGATAATGGCATTATTTACTAGCTGGGTACAACCAGCCCATATTACACAAAGTTTATATACAGCAGGTAAAACAAAAAGAACAACTGAACACCGTTTTTCTGAGCTAAGAAGCAAAAATGTGCTAAGCATCTGTCTTCTGAAAAATTAAGCTTTAAAGAAAAATGTCTGGACATCAAAACCTTCTGTAGTCATCCCACAATGGTAAAAGTGATTTTTAAATTCTCAGTTACAGTAACTATTTTTAACAAAGGGGGAAAAAAAGAAAAATGCACATCCTGAGAGTACAGCTTTTTCTCCATTGCTCATGTCATTTATGCCCACTGGACTGAGTTCCAGACACACACAGTAGGAATGAATAAATCCTTAAAGGTAGTTTCTCAAAAATAGATTGCAAAGTCATGATTGCAACTTTCCTCAGTTCCAGTGGATTGCCAACTATCCCCTAGGCATTTCCTGAAATTCGGAGAACCTCTTTGTGAAGAATAACTAACTTCAAGATGAAGGAGGCTTCAGGGGAGACTGGAAGACTAAAAACATTTTGAAGATAGATTCTGAGAGAAAATACTTGAAGGCAGCGAGACTGAAAGGCAGAGAAGTGTGGCCACCACTTCACAACAGTAAATTGGAGCACAACTTCCTTCATCCTGTGGTTGCTGTGTGTTGATACAGATATTCTAATTATTTTCAGTGTAGCATATTAATACTGTGTCTTATTCCACCTTTTGCTCTAACTTCAGTGGAGGCACAAACCTACAAGGCACATACCCCAGGTTCAGATATAGAATCCTGGTCTCGCTGTGCATGCAGCAATGTTAAGAATGTGCAGTCATGATGCACTTACAAGTGTGCAGCTTTTCCACAGATACCCTGTGGGGTAAAGAAGCACACTGATGCAAATGTCAAATTAATAACTAGCTCCACACAAACTTCCTCTGTGGCTCATATTAGATTTGGTATTTTGGTGTATTTTAGGTGCTCTACAGAAGAGTTTATTTATAGAGTTGAGTTTGAAGAAATATGTTCTGTATTTAAGTTTTTGTTTCCTGCCTGAGAAAAGAGGTAGCCTTTAAAAAAAAAAAAATTATTTTGACATTTTGAGCTTTAGCTGTGGAGTAGAAAATAGTTCATTTACAAATAATCAATCCCTTCAAATACAATTGCTTTGGACTCAGTTCAAAAAAACAGTTCAGTGTGAAATATATCCGTTCTCTGAAACAGAAAAAAAGCATGACTGGATGAATCATGATGGGTTGTGAAACAAAAGGAGCCCATTCTGTCCTTTGAGACAAATGTCTCCAGTCTCCACTGTCATTCTGGTCATCTCTAGAGGGAAGCTGATCAT
This sequence comes from Psilopogon haemacephalus, assembly GCA_013396835.1. NCBI lineage: Eukaryota > Metazoa > Chordata > Aves > Piciformes > Megalaimidae > Psilopogon > Psilopogon haemacephalus. Next base: position 175,587 of record VWZI01010247.1, read on the forward strand.
CTCCACAAGAAGCAGCTCTTTGCACATTCCTGCTGACTTCAGAAGTGAAAAAGTTTTGAGAAGTCTTGTCTCCTCCCTCACCACAAAACACATATAGCCTGGTGCCTATCATTTTGACTTGGAATATACCAGGACATCAGAAAAATTCCTGAACTCCTCTATCTCTGGTATAACATCTCATTTCTCAATCCTATTTGTAAAGTTGAAAGATAACCACAGAAGATAAAAGGATTAATGGAGATACTCTGCAGATAATCTACTGAAAAACAGCTTGAACCAAAGAGTTGCAGGGAATGGGAAGGAAGGGTTAACTTTAGAGGGAGAAGTGATCTTTCCTTGGTTGAGTGGCTTTAGTTTTGGTTTAGTTTTTTGGTGGGGTTTTTTTGTTGGTTTGGTTTTTGGGTTTTTTTTGTGGGGGGATGGTTAGTAATCTTTGAGGGATTTTTTTGTTTGTTCTTGGGTTTTCATTTTGGCTTTGGTTTTTCTGTTGGGGTTTTGTTTGGTTGGTTGGGTTTTTGGCAGGGGCAGGGGGGGTGTTTGTTCACTTGTTTGGGGTTTTGGTGTGTTAGGGTGTTTTTTTTTTTAATTGTACACCTGTCCAATGCAGAAATATCTTTCTTCCTACAGATGTGGCTATGACTGAAACGGATTTATTTCTGTGTTCAGCCATGTCCACACACAACAGGTAGTCCTTTAATTGCACCACAAAAGACCGTGTGAAGATAGTTACGCCATTGACAGATAAATTTTTCACAATCCAACTAAGGGCATTGCTGCTGTGAACTGTTCCTGCCCATCCACTCTTCTGTCAGCAGAAGAGATCAGATGTTCACTTTCTAATGCATGTCTGACAAAATCAGGCAGGTGAGTTCAAGCCAGCTGTTTGAACTGGTTAAGCTACATGGGCTACTTTTGCTTGAAGCAGATGAGAGACACTTGGTGTCAATGCTACCTCTACAGCACTGCCCGCTGCATCTAGCTGTGATCAGCAGCTGGAGGGCTTTGGCCTCCAGAACAGGAACCAGGAGAGGGCACCTCTCAATAGTTTTGCCTTGGTGAGGGAGATTCATGCCTTTCAGCTATTTCTATTAAGTTAGAAGGATGGGCAATGTGGAAAAAAGGGTGCTTTTCCACCCATGTTTCTACCACTGCACAAAGGTTTTTATCTGTTAAATTATTGGTAAAAGAAAAGCACAATAATTTTAAGCTTAAGCTTTTAAGTCATCTCATATGTCTATACACACATGCCAGCCTAAGGTAATGTCTTAAATGTGAGTTAACACAAACTTTACCTATTTTATGCTGTCAGTAGTTAATTAGCATTCACAAGTTCTTTGAATCTTTCAGTCTCACCCAAACCCATTCCAGTCATTAAAGGTTCACTCTATTTGATCAAGAGAGAAAAGAGCAGAGAATATCTGTGCACTGTTCTTAACTCTGCATAGTTTTAATTATGAATTATCCAGTTTGTGAAATCTATGTCACAGGAGTTACATGCTGTTTCTTCTACTTGCTACATTGAGAAGGACCTAAATTAAACCAGTCCATTGCTTAAGGTTATCTAGATGTTTCATATACTGTGCTGAACCACGTGAGCTCACCTTGTATGATACATACCAATCCTGTAAATAAACTTAGCCTTGTATCCTTGCATCTTCTACCTATGACCCAGACCTTGTACTTACCTATAACTGCCAGCAGCAGTCAGAGGCATACTCACTCAACCAGATCATTCTTCTGTTTTCTATGTATTGTTTATGAAGACACCAGAAATGGTTATTCAGATTTGTCATAATGTAACTGTAGCTTGTTTCTTAAATGGAAGCCAAGGTTTAAGCCAAAGGTTTCAGAAAATTACTTTGAAATCCAGTATGGTGAAGCAGCTCTATAACAACAAAGATATCTGACAAAGATACTCAAGTCCTCATGGATCTCAGACACTTCCTTTTTCCTTTCACCTTTCACTTTCTAAGTGACTGAAAGGGAAAGGGCTGAGCATTTTGGAATATATAGGGATGTATATCTGAGAAAATTCTAAGTAACTGTTGACTGAAAGGGAGCTCAGAGAACAGAGAATCAGCCACAGATTTGTATTTTGCTTAATGCAGTAGATTCAAAGTTGATCTGAGAGATTAGCAAGCAGTATACTCGAATATGCAGAGACAGGAGCAGAAACAGGGAATAAAAAGGAAAATGGCAAACTTGATCTCTAATCCAATCTAAGAACAACATTAGCAGAGATTAAAGTCATATCTGTCTAAATCTCAACTTTTTCTATCAATAGAACCAAAAAAGCAGTAGCATGACCACTACTGTCAAGTGCAGGAGAACAACAGTGCTGATATATCATCAGTCTAAGATATATATAACTGATGTGGTAAATTCAAAGCTAGGACCTCCCTATTTCCTACTTGGTGTATTTTTTTGAGCCTGGACAGTATATACTAATCTATGGTGTCCAAAAATTTGTCATTGTTGTCTGACTGTAAAAGAGAACCTTCACATCATGCTCAGAGTTGTGACCAAGACAGCAAAATCTACTTGAGTTAGAATCTCAAGTAACAACCAAGTGAAATGAAAACTCTCTCACCTACTTTAGTATGTTACTACCAAAGTGTAACAGCAGTATATAGAAGGTCAGCATCAGATGTTCTGCTGAGAACATTTTAACAGATAAAATGGGAGAGGTTGGGTAGCAAAAAATAGGGTCTGGAGCTGCAGCAAGAGAAGAAAGAAAAAAAGGAGAAAGAAAAGAAAGGAAGGGAAATACACTGTGGTCCTAAGAAAGGGCATATTTTCCTACTGAACAGGGTTGTAACAAGGTCTAAACAGAGGAAATCAGATTATCACTACAGTAGTGAGTGCACTAAAACGTCTTTGTGAACTCCTCCCAGTAACATTAGTAGCAGTGTCATTGTAGTCTGAAGGAAGTGTAGCTTTACATCCACATTAGCCTGAAAAAAATACAGCCAGGTATTCTTCACCAGATTACTTTTAACTTACTAATTTAGATAAATCTTCATCATTACTAAACCCATAGAATCTGAGGAACAAAGTAAAATAGAGGGTATTTCAGGAAAACAAAATTACTGCATTTTGTAGTTGTTTGAGGCTTGTCTGGTGAAAACTGTAACATACTCTTGCTGTTAATGACACTTGTGGCTGGAATGAGTTACTGTGCATCACCCAAATTCCATCATGCTCCACCACTGAGAGGTCAGTACATGCTCAGACTGAGGGAGGAATGTTTCCTATCTGGATAGCTTAGCAGAAAAACTTAAGAAACTCTGGAACTATTTTAATTAACTAAGGAAATAGGCTGACACTAACTTTTGGACATTGCTTTTCTTTGAAAGCTTATCTGAGTTTCTTGGCAAATGCATCACGAAATACAGAAAGAAAACTGCATTAAACTGAGTTATGTATTTCATTTTTGAAATCTAAACCTAAAAATACTGGCAAAAAATAAAGAGCTGATGTCAGCACCCCAAAAATTCAGAAGTAGGAGAAAGGAGTGCAGGAAGGGGTGAAATACAGGTCAGAAGATTGTGTCTGAAAAGCATATGGGAAAAGCAGTTTAAATCTGTTTATGACCTAACAGCTGAAAGTGAGGCTCTGAAACCTTTTCTAGTGCCTACACAGCAGCTGAGACTGCAGATAGCAATATAACAACTAAAACACAACTCAGTGTTACATCTTAAAATACACGCCAGGCCTGTCTTTCTGTGGGGAGTGTTTTACTGCAGTTTGACAGTAATGGGGGTGCAGGTTCTCACCACACTCTTCTTTCACCCAAATCTTGCTCGGTCCTGAAGAAGTGGCTACGTAAGGCCTCAGTCTAAGAGCCTTCATCTGATGGTTGATTAGTCCTCTTTCCCCATGGAGTCTATGGCCAGTATGCAACCTGAATCCAGAAGAAACCACAACAAAATACAAACTTGTTGAAAACTCTTTTCACTGCTCAGGAATTCATTCATCAAGTCCAGCTGCTTTCACCCCCAACTGCAGTACTTCCCATTATTTAACTTATCTTTGTCTCGTGGTATATTCTTGCCAAGGCAACTCAGCACATTGCAGTAACATGTCTACATGTCTCTGACCTTCCTCTGCTTGTTTTTTTTTTCACACTGCGTCACCTGTTCTACTCACTCTTTGCTTTCTACAGTCATTGAGGACTGCCAGTACCACTCCATGCATACCACCAGCAAAGATAAGCTGTGTTAACAAACATGGCAAAGGATGGACAACAATTATAAGATAGTTTTATGGCTGAAGAGTTCTGTAAACATCTGTCATAACTATATTACAGAGTTGGACTTTATATGGGGAGAAGATGAACATATTAACTGCTTCATTACTCCACTAGTCAACAGTGAGATAACTATTGTCTTGTGGACATAATAGTCTAGTATATTTTTTTACAGATAGAGTGGGAAAAACTGGAGTTCTGTACAATAGGACTCTGAATTTGATTTCCGAAGGTAGTAACAGGACTTAAAGCAAAGTATGTTTTGTATTTTCCAGTTTCCTTTATTAACCAGAGACCACTACTGCTGTGCTTCCAGAAAACTGCTCTGCTATTACCTCCCATTTCCAAACAGGTATACCTGAAAGAGTGTTAATTAAGATGGATCCGTTGTGATTTCAGAGTACTTTTTGACTAAGCTTGATAAATTTATCACGGACAGCCTTAACAATACATAACGAGTTATAGCTGCACTTTCTGCAATTCTATGCAATTAATTTTCTATTTGTGAAAGGAAATGGAAAATGAAATATTGTGCCCTTTCTAATGTAGAGGCAGATGTAATGAATGGCTTTGGCAAACAGTTGTCAAAGTATGTTAACTAGCATCTACAAATCTTTTCCTTTCCCAACAATAGTTTTAGGGCACGTGATAATTCACTTCCATTTTTTTTGTCAAACTCATAACATACTGAATTTGCTGTATCAAGATAAAAGAAACATAAATGAAGTTGTGAACCAAATTGTCTTCAATTTTTAACAACTGACTTGAGAGATACCTGCTGCAGATTAAAACCCACACAGAATTCTTCTCAGTGTTCTCACTGGAGAGTGACACTCTCACCAGGAATCTGGTAGGCAGGCACCAGAACAGAAATCTTCCCATTTGTCAAAGAGACTGGCCACATCTACTGATTATGTGTAGTGGTTTAGCAGTTACCTGCCCCCCCCCACCTTTTATAAACCCCGGCTAGGACTCAAAAACACTGGAAGTTAATAAATGAAGCTTTATATTTACAGCAATGCACAATATACAAGCAAATATTTACAAGGTATAACAGATATTTACAGATATATACAGTAAAAAGGTAACACAGACACCACACCCCTCCCAGAGACCAAAATCCCCAAGACAGGGTAACCAAACACCCCCTACCACCTTTCCCCCCTTCCCCAGTCTTATCTCACCACCTGTTGATGCTGCAGATAAGCTGAAGTAGATTGGCCAGGGAGATTAGTAGCAGGAAAGTATTTAGTAGAATTACTCTGAATTAGCTACCAAGACATAGAGACAAAGGAGACCACGCAAGAGAAGCAGCCGCAGTCCAGAGTGGTCCGAAGCCATCTGCTATCTAGTTGTTTTCAGAACAGTTCTTAAAAACAACTTTTTTTTCTTTTTCAGTAAAGCTATGGTGAACTGACATACTGTGTTTACCTCTCTCAGCCAATAGTCTAATTTCTCACTCAAATTTTCCAATTAGCTCAAACCAACACAATATGCTTCTTGTAAAAGAAACTATCAGGTGTATTCTGCACCTCTTCTCAGAATCCTTTCCTTGGATGAGGACCAGAGTACCCATTGAGACTTTGGAGTGGACTTCAATACCTTTAAGCCTTGTCTGTGCATCTGTGGAACTCTTGCAAAGAGAGCAACCCATCCTGCTTCCAGACTGTCAGTTTGTTGCAGCCCTCGAATATTCTATTAGTGCAAGCAGTAAATATCCATAGGGCAGACCTAAAGAATATCTTCTGTTGTCTTCAAAACATGGGAAATTAGTCACTAAAACCTACAAGAGTCTAATCTTTTATAGTTTGCCAAGTTAAAGGTTTAAAAGCGTAAGAAACCCTAAGATGAAGATTACCAGTAATTCTTCAAGTTTGGCCCATGGGGCATTCTGAAACAATCTTTAATTATGTGACCACATACTATTCTACTATTTCTCTTTTACTCTGGAGCTGTGGAAGCAAAGCATGGTTTCAAATTCTTTCCTCATTTGACATGATTAAGGAAAACTAATGATGCTCTGAAAACAGGCTAATATCCTGAATTTATCACAGAATTACTGTTATGTTAGGCAACCTGTAGCAACAATACAGCAAAAGCCAAAGTATTTTGTGTTTTCATTGTGTATATTTTACCTACCTTCAGAGAGGAATCAAGTGAGTACAGTAGCAAGGAGGACCCCCAAAAAATGTAACCATTTAATTAAAATTTGCATTGTACTTGTTATTGACAAGTACTTTGGAAGTTCTCCAAGTAGTTTTGACTCCTGCTTTTTCTTCTAGAGGCCTTGCAACTTTCCCAATACTCTCAAAACAAGCACTTCTAACTTTAGGACATATGTGATATTAACCCAACACAATAGCAAAACTAAGTTATTTGTAAAGCCTGAAATAGTATAGAACTCAAGGACTAAGCAACAAAAAGAGTGACGCCAAACTGTTTTCAGGTCATCAGTGAAAGTAGCTTACAAGAATTTCCTCTGAGTTACACAAAAGAAGAAAGCAACACTGCATCCACGAAACCAAAACTGAAATGACACCTCAGTAAACAACCATACCATTCAATATGCAAACAAACCAAGGAGAAAACACCTGGTTAAAACGCTCACAGCTCAGAAGCCACTACTCCACCTAAACAAAAGAAGTTGTGGATACACCAGCCCTCATCTTGGGAGAAGTCTCTCTTCTGACAGATTCTTCAGAGCTTTCTGATTTTATGATGTATATCATTGCAACATCCAAAGACACCCAGATACTTGGATGTAAGCTATTCCATGAGCACAGAGCAGTATCTAAATAGGGAATTGTCTAGAACCAATCTCCTAAACTGGCCAGGCATGAAATGAATAGACAATATGTTGAAATGCCACCAATGCCCATCTCTACACAAAGATGGTGCCCACCTGCGATCAGTAGCACCAAACAAGATTTCTTTCCAGCATCAGATGAATTCATCACTCAGACCAATTTCATCATGCAAAGAAACAAGTAGTAAGAGAAAAATCACTGGAGCTTCTTCTGATTCAAGTACTCCCCCAGGAAATTCAGAATTTGAGCAGACACACGAAGTTCAGACTTCTCTATCTCAGGTGAACATCTTAACCACCAAGTACTTTGCACTTTGGAGAGTTCTTTCAGTGTTCCTTCTTAAGCCCCATTTCCACATTTATACAAATACCAAACAACAATGCAGAAAGAGGAAGCACAGGAGTGTGAGGGTTAGACTAGCTGACCTTCAAAGCTTCCTTCCAGTCCAAAGTAGTCCATGATTCTATGACTCTCTAGACCAAGAGAGGGTGCCTATAAAGTTTAGGGAGCACATAAGTCATGGGGTTTTTTTGCAAGAATGACTGGAATATAAGCATCTTTGAAGATTTTGCCAGCCATACACATGTACATACTCAAAAAAGCCCCAAGCTCAGAAAGTATAGACATTTCTGATATCACCAAGGTGTTTCTGAACTACTTGGATGTCTTCTGGGCACGTTACATTTGAAAAGAGCCAGAACAGTCTAGCCAGTACTGCACCTGTTTCACCAAGTATCCGTTACATTAGCGAAAAATAACAGGAACAGTAAAGTTTATGCTGGAGACAACATTATTGCTGAAGTCACAGAACCAACAGACTGAATAAGCAGCATGAGTCTACTAAAAAGCCAGGTGGTTTTGCACAGACACAGAAATTTAGCAAAGCCACTGAAAAGCACTCCTCAAGAAATACTACCTGACTTGCCAAGAGCGAAGTCTCACTGATCATTAACAAAGAGAGACAAAAGTACAAGTTATTGTGGAAGACTAACAGTTACCTCTCTGCATGGTGAACATGGTATGGATGGCAAAAAATGCAATGGGAGACTCAACTTGCCACCAAGCAATGGTAATGTCATGAGCAAAAGTAGCCAACAGGACTTCTGAGATGTACAACAAAAAATTATGATATTCTGGTGTTAAGGGCACAGGAGATGGCATAGAATCATAGAATGGTTTAGGTTGGATCTGTCCTCAAAGATCATCTAGTTCCACACCACCACCATAGGTAGGGACATCTCCCACTAGAATAGGTCACTCAAAGCCTCATCTAACCTAGCTTTGAACACCTCCCTGGAGGGAACCTCCCTGGGCAACATGTTGCAGTGTTTCACCACCCTCACTGTAAAGAACTTCTTCCTAACATCTAGTTTAAACCTCCCCTCATAGAATCACAGAATCAGCCAGGATGGAAGAGACCTCCAAGATCATCCAGTCCAACCTATCACCCAGCCTTGTTCAATCAATTAGAGCTCGGCATTAAGTGCCCTATACAGTCTTTTTCTTGAACATCTCCAAGGACAGCAACTACACCACCTCCCTGGGCAGCCCATTCCAATAGCAAATCACTCCCTCTATGAAGAACTTCCTCCTAATATCCAGCCTATACCTCCCCTGGCACAACTTGAGACTGTGTCCCCTCATTCTGTTGCTGGTTGCCAGGGAGAAAAGGCCATCCCCTACCTTGTTATAACCTCCTTCTATGTAGCTGTAGACAGCAATGAGGTCACCCCTGACCCTCCTCTTCTCCAGGCTAAGCAACCCCAGATCCCTCAGCCTCTCCTCACAGGGCTGTGCTCCAGGCCCCTCAACAGCTTTGTCACTGTGGTGGTTTGGGAGTTCACTATCCCCAGACTTTGAAATAACCCAGGCTATTACTCAGACGGCTGGAAGTTAAGGAAATGAAGCTTTATGTTTACAGCTTTGCACAATATACAAGCAGATGTTTACAATATATATAACAGATATTTATAGATATGTACAGTGAAAAGGTAATACAGAAACACCACACCCTCCCAGAGATCAGAATCCTTAAGAGGGATTTTCAACCACCCTATCACCTTCCCCCACTTCCCAATCTTATCTTACACTCTGTCTTATGTGCCAGATAAGCAAAGGTAGACGGGCCAGGGGGACTAGGAGCAGGAAAGTCATCAGTGAAGTTATTCAGATCCAGCTAAGAAGGCAGGGAGAGAGATGCAGCAGCCAGCACAGTGCAAAATGGTCAGAGTTATCTTTGTTTTGGATATAGCATTTATACCATATCAGTAAATAAATGAGTGAAGGAGACACTGGAATATTTTCCTTTCTCAGCCTATAGTCTAATTTCTCATTCAAATCCTCCAATTAGTTCAAAACAGCACAATCCACCCCTGTCTACTTCGCTCAGAGTTTACTGAGAATTATCTGTCTAATCTAAAACAATATTTACAATAATGAATATTACAAATTCAGTTCACACTTCGTTCTGGATGTATCTTGAATGTAGGTGATTCAAAAGCTGAGAAAACAGGAAACAGTTTTTCTCCTCACAGATGAGATGAGGCCAGAGACTCCCAGGTGACATTGGGTTTGTGCTCTCGTACTGTAAAGTCTCTTGTGTTGGATGCCAGGCAAAACCTAGAACAGAAAACTGCTAACAGCTCCTATTATACAGCCTGCATTTAAACTCTGTCAGCTAAGGTTAGATTTCTCTGTGGAATACACTGGATTTCACCATTCTCCTGCATTATACAGTATGTATGACCAGGACCTTCTGCAGAAATCACTCCTTGGACAGGTTTCCCTTCTCCTGAAGGAGAAAATACCCAGTTTTCCCCAACAGATTCTTTTCATGTATAACAGGAACTCTATCACCATCCACTGTTTGTACCAAATCTGATTGTGCAGGTCCTGCTCTGTTTACAGAACCCCTACTATTTACCAACCAGTTTGCTTGTGCTAAATGCTTGTCCCAGATTTTCAAAGTACCACTCTCTATGGCTTTTAGAGTGGTCTTTAGCAAACCGTTGTAGCATTTGATCTTTCCTGAAGCTGGTGCATAGTAGGGTATGTGGTAGATTCACTCAACACCATGCTCTTTGGCCCAGTTTTTCACAAGATTGTTCTCGAAATGAGTGCCGTTGTCTGATTCAATTCTCTCTGGAGTTCCATGTCTCCACATGATTTGTCTCTCCAAGCCAAGAATGGTGTTACGTGCAGTAGCATGTGGAACTGGATAGGTTTCCAGCCATCCGGTGCTTGCCTCTACCATCGTTAGCACATACTGCTTGCCAGAACGAGAACGAGGTAAAGTGATGTAGTCAATCTGCCACACTTCACCATACTTGTACTTTGACCATCTCTCACCATACCATAAGAGCTTGATTCACATAGCCTGCTTAATAGCAGCACAAATGTTACAGTCATCTATGTCTTGGGCAATAGTGCCCATGGATAAGTCAATTGACCTATCATGTGCCCATTGGTATGTTGCATCCCTGCCTTGATGTCCAGATGAATCATGGACCCACCAAGCTAAGAACAGTTCACCTCGGTGTTTCCAATCAAGATCAAGGTCACTGTGTCAACTTGAGAAATTTTAGCAGCTTGGTCTGCCTGATGGTTGTGTTGGTGTTCTTGAGTAGCTCTGCTTTCAGGCATGTGTGCCTCTATGTGCTGCACCTTAATTGGAATTCTTTCCAGTTGTGCATCAATGTCCTGCCATAGATCATCCTCCACTTCTCACTTTATCTGATCAAATGCTGCTTATTGTTCAGGTCCCCACTCAAAATTGTTTCTCTTGCGAGTCACATCGTGCAGAGGTGTGACAATTTGACTGAATCCAGAAGCATGTAATCTCCAAAATCCCACTGCACCCGAGAAAGATGGAGTGTCCTTATTTGTGGGAACTACCATAGTGGAGACTTTGTTTATCATATGCTGTGGAATGTGATGGCAACCATTTTGCCACTGCACTCCCAAAACTTTAATTTCTCTGGAAGGTCCTTTGACCTTGTGTCTCTTAATGACAAAACCTTTGCCAGATTTGATATGGAGGTTTTAATTTCCTCCTTCAGTTCTTTCATGCTATCTTTAATGACATCTTTTATCTCTGTACCCAGAGCTTTCATGACAGAGACTAGAGTAGATTGCAACAAGCTGTCCTCTATCCGATCAGTTGGTCAGTGAATTCACCAACAGTGAAAGGCCTTCCAGTATCACTCCTTGATAGAAACCTGCTAGCCAGGATGTTAGCATAGGATGAAGGGCCACGTTCAGTAAGCTTCTTTGTGAGACCTGTTCCAAGAGGAATGTCATCAGGCTCATGTGTACCATGATCTCCATAGAGTACTCCCTTCACAGCAAACTCCTTCAGAAGTTTAACTCCCTGCTCAATTGTGTTCCACTTTCTAGCTGCCTATGGCAAATCATCTCAGGAAGACTATCTTGTAGCCACAGCCAGCAGGAGGTGTGTCCACAAGCTAAACTTACTGAGAGGAGTTGCCACGTATTTGTCCATTCCACTCTCCTTTGTGAGTGGCCCTAGCTGCTTTGCAGACATTAGGCATTTGCACCAACAATACGGCATCTCATCAGCCAGCTTAGGATTGCTTTCTTAAACTCCTCAGAGCCATCCTCTTTCTTGGTAGCCAATCTCACATAGTTTTTGTCATTACTGTATTGTGATCTAAGTAAACTGGTCAAATTTCTAAGGCTGTATTTCTCCTCTTCTTCTTCCTCCTGTGTACCAGAAGTCCCCTTCCCTAAATCCCCTCTTGAATCAGTCCTTGTCAAATGTTTAGTATTAGCTTTGGCTTTTGCTGCAGCAAGAAAGGCTGCAGATGTTCCTTCCAGTGGGTCTGAATCTCTGAGGGTCTGAACTTCCGCCTGTGAATTTCAGTTTGATGTAGTGTCAGAAACTGCTGCCTGTGGATTTGAACTAGGCGAAGAAATAGCAGAGACTTGAACAGCTGCCTGCCATGTTATTGCCGACAACTGAGACTTTGTCAGTTGTTCCAGAACGTGAAGAAGAAAGTGTAGCGGTGGACATGGCAGTCTTCCCCATTCTCTCCCCCTGAACAGGTTTTGTTTTGAGAAAGTTGCCTGAGAATCTGGCCAAGTTCTCTATCTCTAGCTCCGAGTCTGCAAGAATTTGCAGCTTTGTTTTCTACCTCTACCAAACTGTCTTTTAAGCAGGTGACAGCTGAATTCTTGACACCTAATACAGTAATTAAACATAAATCCAGAATTATTAAGGCTAAGACCACATGTTATAAATATACCACTGTATTACATGTGTAGAACTTGCTACAGGTGTCTGGAAGTTCTGATTTGGGCAGAATTATTCTCATCACGGATGTTGAGTAAGTTGCAGCAGCTGTAATATTTCCTGATTTATTAAAAGCAGTGTTGCCAACAATTTCAGTAATATTAAAGCCAACCCAACTGAAAACATAATCTCCAAAGTCCAAGAACATTCCTTTAATCCTTCTCTATATCACATCAAACAGAAGAGAAATGAATATTTGCAACAATATAACGGTGCAGGTACCACAGACCTAACAGGTAAAGAATTGTCCAGACCAACCAGCTAAGCTTAATTTTTAACTTCTAAGCCTAATTAACAATAAATCAAATGTAATCAGCCCCACGTTGGAGTGTCAAATAAGATTTGATAGTTTGGGAGTTACCCACTGTCCCGGTATGGTGTGACAAACACCCTAGAATTGGTCCAATCCCTGGGCTCTCTCCTCCCCCTACCGTCCAAGGTCCAGTAGGGGCTGAGGGGCAGGGACACCCCACGTGGCCCTGGGAGCCAGGGAGACCTCAGGCTGCACATACGCGTGGAGTTTTTGAATCAACTGGTCAGCTAGAGAATGCTGAATACCTATTGGTCAGTTTCACACGCCCCCTAGGGTATTTAAGAGGGGGCACAGCAACTGTTAGTCGCTCTTCTTCCGCTTTTCCTCACTCTCCTCATTCACCATCATCTCCCACCATGGCTGTGAAGAGCCCAGCCACGTGCACAGCAACAGGCAGCAGGCAGCGAAGCGTAGCAACGGACACAGAGAAGAGGCAAGGCTGATCCCCTTCTCTCTCTCTCTCCCTATTTCCCTATTCCGGGCTAAGTCATTTTTTTTTCCCTTCTTTCCCCACCCCCCTCGGGTTCAGGAAGGAGCGTGTTTTCCCCCCTCACGTCTCGCGGGCATTTTATAGGTGCAGTCGGGATCTATTTTGTATGTAACCTCTCTGTTTCCTAAGTTCTGATTGTTAAATCGTTGCACCTGGCGTTCGAGCAACACATGCATTTGATTCTGCCGACCGGAACCCAAAAGAACCTCGGGGGGGCACTAGGACCCCCTCATTCCACGGGATATCAAATCTAATTAAGCTCTATCCCGTCACACCCACCCCACACACACTTTTGAATTCACCCAGACTAGACTCAGCCAGCTGGAAGTTAAGGAATGAAGCTTTATATTCATAGCTTAGCACAATTGACAAGCAGATATTTACAACTATTTACAGCTGTATACGGAAATATACAAGTTAAAAGTAATACAGAAATACAATACCCCTACAGAAATCAGAGTCCCCAGGAAGGGTTCCCAACCACCCTTGCACCTTCTCGCCACCCCTTCAACCTTATCCCAGAATCTACCTTACTTGCAAGATGAACAGGAAAGATCGTCGAGGGGGGTTAGAAGCAGAATTGATTAGTTGGGTTACACATATCCAGCTAGAAGCCAGGGAGAGACAGTCTCCGCAGACAGAGACTCCGCTGTCCTATCTATGTTTATGTCCTTGTTTTCATACATCTCAGTAAACCTATGAACAAAGTAGACATCACCATTGCTTTCTTTTCACAGCCTATAATCTAATTTCTCTCATTCAAACATTCCAATTAGCCTCAAATCAGCACACTTACAGATGTGCAGCTGGGCACACTGGCTAAGCAAGCCTATTGAATGAAAGCACTTAATGCTTATTCCCTGGTAAACTGAGGCAAGGGAGTTCCAGGAAGTTCAATAACAAGAGAAGAAGACACATGATGGCATCAAACCATTGCCTTCTTTTCCTGCAGATGCTTCCCCCAACAGCAGAAGAAGGGAGAACAGAAAACATGTCTGGACATCTGGGTAAGCCAGGACATATTTAGGTTTATTTTTGCCTTCCATCACTAAAGGTCAAACTGAATAGGTAAACTATGAACAGCAATTAAAGGCAAGTCATTTCAGACCAGGGAACATCTAGGACAGCACTGAGAGAAGCCTCCTCTGAATGCACATCAGTCCCAGTGCTGATTTTCCAACAACTAGTGGTGGAAAGAACAATGGATGAAGGAGAGCAGAGCTAATACATACAAGGTCTAAAATGTACCTAGTATGAAAAGTCAGCAGCTAGAACTAAACCAGACATTATTTAGAATAAAGTTACTTCCTTTGCCAAATCATGCACTTCTAGGTAGTGTTTTGAACAGATATATTCTCATTCAGGCAGCAAGCTATGGCATCATCTTTCTCACTGAAATGGCAAATGTGTTCACACATGACCACACACATCAGATGCACCGATGAATGCAGGAAGTGTTGAAAGTGATAAAACACTTGCTCCACCTGAATTGTGGGGGCGGGGAAGAAAAAGGGAAAAAAAATAAAGAAAGAACATTAGCTCATCAGTATCTGGTCACTTTCAAAATCCCGAGAGAATAAAGTCAAGACAACATCAAGATCACAGGGAAATATCTGACTTGCCAAGCAAATCAACAGATGCTCTAAAAGTAGCGCTCCTATGCTTGTGCGTTCAGATGTGTGCATCCTCATGATATTGCAACGCTCACGGAAAGACAATAAGAAAGTTCTGAAAGCGTGTTTACTTTTCATCTCCGATAAATACAACAGAAAGGAAGTGATTGATATTCACCCAGAATGCAGGAATTCTACAGAAATTATGTCTGCTTATGTTTAAGTCTAGGAGCCTTCAGACATTACTTTTGAAGGAAATATCAAAGTAAGTGTTAAAGCATTGAATTTGGGCCTGAGTAGCAGACTAGCTGTAGCAGCCTGGAGCTCAGTGGGGGCGAATTTATCCTGCTGGAAAGTAATCATCATGTAATTAGTGGAAACACCAGTCTTTATTTTGTGAAGTGGCTGTCAAATCTATCACAGAAGTTGTTAACCAAAGTATAATTTTATTATTTAAACTTTTTCACCATCATGAAAGAACATTTTATTCTATTTGCAGAAGCTTTTAGAGGAAAAAAAAAATTACTCTTAAACCATGCTTACGTGATAGGTCACAAGAAGCAGCTTTCATATGTTGAGGTGAGGGGAACTCCATTCTACCCTAAGCTTACAGTCTCATGCCAGCTTCATGACAAAACTCCTCAGAGACCCTCCCAATATTAGTACTTCCTCATTTCTGGCAGAATAAAGCTTCGGCTTCTCTCTACTGCTCTGTCCTTCTTTTGATATACCGTAAGTATAAACAACCACAGCTTAAAGTGCTTGCTTCTCTGTGCAAGGGAAATCAAGCCTTCAAATGAACTGCAACAGCAGAATGAAAACAAGGTGCACTATCTCTACCAGCATTGCTTTCATAGTGATACAGCTAAACTGAGATAACTCTGCTGACAAGCATCCACTGTAGATATGCTATATCTTGCAAGGTGTAGCTTGCTCTGGAGTGATTTAGCTCAATTATGTTTTAATATAACACTTGCTTTGTTTAACCAGGCTCAGCATATTAAAGTTAATGGCACTTGCCACAAACGAGCCAATCAACTTCACTTCTGACAAAAGATGTATACTGCTCAGGAGGACACCACTATCTGAGGTGAAAAATCTAAACATTGCAAAGTTCTTCATGATGAGGGTGGTGAAGCACTGGGACAGGTTGCTCAGAGAAGTTGTGGAGGCTCCGATTCCAGAAGTGTTCAAAGCCAGGTTGGATGGCATCTTGAGCAACCTGGTGTAGTAGGAGGTGTCCCTGTCCACAGGAAGGGGGTTGGAACTAGATTATATTCTAGGTTGCTTCCAACTCAAACCATTCTATGATTTTATGAAACAGCTACATTGTCACAACCTGCTCCTCAGCAGGTGTCTATCAACTGATGAAATGACACAGACCATCTTCTACATTAGGTATTTGAAGTTAATTTAGCTCTTTCTACAAGGCACCAAACTATGCCATATAGCCCCATTCCAGATTACTGACCAGTATTCTGATCCTTAGCTGTTAGAAGGTTAGAAGCTGCTGCAGAGGCGTATTCATGCACATTCTAATATGCAGTGAAACATTCTAATATGCATTTGGACATTAGCAGTGTTACAAGTAGATCATCACTAAGACAAGTGAGTTGAATGAGACATGCTGCCACTAGTTCTTCGGGCTGCCAGTTCATCAAGATAAAGAATACAGAACAAGAAAATTACTTAATTGTCTAATACAATGAAGTTCTGTCTAGCCACTTGGGCTTCCAGGTACCATAAATAGAATAAATAATGATACTGGTAGCTCTGATAGGTGAACACATCTTTCAGCCTCTTCCTCATTACTATGAGGGCACCATGTTCTTCTCACCGACCCAAATCCATTCCTTTTGCTTCACTTCATCTCATCCAGAAAGCTGTACTTTCAGTCAATGTTTTGTAGGAAGTGGAGAGGGGAAATAAAATGTAAAAACACGCCAGCACATAAAGCATGAATTGTTTAGTATTTACACAAAGCTATAAGGGTGTAAGGGATTTGAGGGATTAAGACATGCCTTTCACCCCAAGAAACTTCAATCTAATGTGAGGTGAGTCAACATAAGAAAAAGTCAAAAGGACACTGCCGTGATTACAAAGTACACTAATACTGCCTATATATGTAGGCAGGGGAAAGAACGGAAACTTCAAATCCAGTCAAGCTACTTTCAAGCTGAGAAATTACATGAGTATTACATGCTGATTTGCACCATTTCCAAGGGTTTGGTGTGGTTTGGTTTAGAGTTGTTTGGGGGCTTTGTTGTTGTTGTGGGGTTTTGCTTGGACTTTTTTTTTTTTTTTTCCATTTGGGTGGTTCTTTTGTGTGGTTGGTTGGTTGGTTTGTATACAGTTTGGGGTCTTTGGGTTTTGTTTTTTATTTGGAGGGGGACAGACGCTGATGGTTTGCTTGGTTTCATATTTTCATAGGTTTTGTTTGGTTGGGTTTTTTTGGGGGGGTATGTGTTTTGGGTTTGTTTACTTTTCAGTCACCTTTTTTGTTACCTTTGTTTTGTTTACCTACAAGTAGGATGCTACAGTGAAAAGGCTGATTGAATTACTGTAGCAATGCAAAATCTAGCACAAGATTTCTTGGTCAGGTTAGATGGGTGACAGAAAGTAGGGCAAAATATTTCATTAACTTTCATTTTCACGATTCTAGGGCTATTCATCTTTGAGAAACGTAATAAGTTACAGAAATGCATACAAATGTCCACCTAAAATTGTTTTGGAGCTCATGTACCTTAATATTGCAATGACATATGCAAATGAATAGTGTCACCAGTGTGTCAATAGGAAATAGAGTATCCTTGCACCCAAATGGAAAAGGATAGTAGCCAAGGTGTTTACATGAGTTGAACAAAGGGTGGGGGGAAATGGCAATTCCATTTCAGATACTTCTAGGGCTTTCTTATTAGGCCATGAAACTCACAGGTATTAATCATGAAAATAAATGTTCCTTGCCCCTAGGTGCAACACAGTTCTTACACAAGAGAAATGACCAATACAACTCTTTCTCTGATCAAATTACTGAAGATGAAATGAATTTTAAAACAACATCCCAGGTGGATTATGCTTTTAGCTACTTAAGAAGAGATTGCAAGGACTCCATTTATTAGGTTGGAAAGCAAAGCTAGCTGTTGCCAATAATTAAGGCACAGTCTTGTTCACATCTCACCTTAAAGGCTCTGGATCTAAAGACCCCATGGATAATAGCCAGCTGTCCTATTGTACTTCACATTTTGCTTTGCAAAGTTTTGAAAGAAAACTAAAACTAGGTAATTTTGTCTGTCATCAGCACTTTATTATTCTGATCTACTATAGGAAAATACAACAGAAATATTTTTTCTGTTGTTTTCTAAAATAATTGATAGGCAAGTACACATTGGTAGAACTGGTTCTATATACGATAAGCACTTTCGCCAATTAAAATAAAAATCACTGAAAGGCAGATGTTTAATTAGCTCTAGACCCACAATTTAATAGGATTTCATTTAGGTTGGGCTTCTCACGAGTATAAAATGAAGCGTGTGATGTATATTTGCAGGATTAAGGCTTGTGGGCTGATTGCCAGACTCACTACAGCTCCACTGGGGTTGTGTGCAGCTAGAGCTGCACTGACACGCAAGCTGCATCCAGCAGGAGCAGCACCTGCTGTGATACAAACCTTTTATGCCATCCGGCTATCTCTGCAGTTGCTCCTTCTATTCTACTTCAGCCAACACAGGTAATTTAAACAAACAAAAATAAAATCACACCAAAAAATGAACCCAAACCCCAACCAACCAACCAAAAAAAAAAAAAACCAAACCCACAGACACTTCATAACTCATACTCCAAAAATAGCAGGAGGTTGGTTGAAAAAAGCATGACACTATCAGCCAGCTAAGAGTATCTTTTTTGAACTCTTGTGAAGTCCTAGTCAATGGAGGCACACTGCATTTAGGATGCATTATCAAGCTTTCCTTCACAATATCAGAAAGGCTTGAAAATTTGGAACAAAAGCTCCAATGTTCAGACACACCACCATTCCAAGAACTGGTGCTTCAGTATGAAAAACACAAAGATTAAAACAGAAATATAATACAATTAAAAAAAAAAAAATCCACTCAATCCCATATATGGTTGGGAGTCGGAGCATAAACATGAAGGCTACAGCTTTGTGACTTTTCCAGTCCCTGCAAGAACTATTCATAGCCTACCATTCCACTCACCACATTGTACTTCCCTGTCCTCTTTCTTACTCCTAGAACCTGAAAGATATCTTGACTTCAGATGCCAATGTGTACCCTCTTCTGCAGGTTTAGGTTCTTGAACTTCCTTATGTTAGCATGAAACAAGCTCCTGTGCACTATGAGGCAGAGAAAAACTTCAACAGCACTGATTTAGATAGGCTTCAACTGCTCTAGAACTGCAGTTACGTTTAGCTACAGTCCAACAAAACCAAAGCCACAAGGATTCAAGTGTCCAGAAGACTAATTATTTGCCTTGAAGAACGTTTTCAATTTATAAAAGGTATAGAAATAAGCTCTTTCAGACATACCAGTGTAAATCAGCAGAGCCAGCAACAGCGATCTGTTCACCTCATTGTAATAGAGAATAACTTTTGGCACACCTGACAAATGCAAATGGAGCAGTGTTTTAAAACCACATCTGAAGTTCCTAGTGCAAGGATTGTTATATGAACATCTCAGTAATTACAACAGAGCTATTACGTATTACATTCAAGTCAGTCTCAATGAAAGGGCAATTCTGTGGTAACAAGATTAATAACCAACAATCAAGAATATAGTTTCTTTCTAATGAGTGTCTGCATAGCAAAGCCCATAAGCTATGTGGCACTGGGTGAACTTTGACAGATTTTCTGGACATTAGGAATTTGATCCACATCCTCTAAAAGTCTTATGGCTGCCTTCCCCACCCCCCCCTTTTTTTTTTTCTTTTCCTTTTTCTCTCTCTTTAAATTGACCCCAGTGAATTCTGATCCTAGGTAAGCACCAATTAGGCCAGCACTAGCTTAGCCATTACTAAGTTCAGTGGGTGGCTCTTACCTGCAACAGAAGTGATCCAACACAACACCAAAAAAGTCTCAAAACTGAGATATCACCAAGCACTATCCTAAGTAACAACATTATCAAAATGATTAAAATTTAAAGGGCACTCAAGAGTCAGGATAATTCAGGCAAATTCCAGTTTGAGAAATTAGACTGTACCATTTCCAAATGGCCACTGTAATCACAGATGTGTTTCTTCCTGGTCTGAAGTGTTGTTGATCCTCACTGCACAATTAATCAACTGCATGCTTAGGTGTTACGTGGCATAATCAATCTACTCCATTTGTAGAGTGTTAAAGGAATGAAGTATTATATAAATGAAGAAATTATCACTATAAAGTACTGGTGACACCACAGATAGGAACACTCATGAGTGGTCTTCTCATTAATGTTTTCTCCCAAGAAAAAAAAGTAAATTAAAAGAAAATCAAAACACTGAGAGGGAAAGAACAAGTGAGTTACAACATGTAAGTGCTCCAAGTAAGAAGAAAAACAAGGAAAGTTGTACCAAAAGGAGTACAGGAAATTAAACTGTGAACTTTTATAGACAACATATAAGAACTGTATTATGATTTACAACATAAATTCTAAAGCTAATTTATATGCCTATACAGTACTAAAATATAAAATGGCTACTCCTGGGGATTTTCTGGGTTTTGCTAACTTTTTAACTAAGGACAACATTTTTTACAGGCACATTAAAATTATCATCTATCACTAAATTACAATATATAGAAATGTAAATGTGATCACACCACACTTAAATTCTTATAACAATAAACTATTCTGTTTTCTTCCCCCTGACATTTACAAATTTCATTTGGAGGAGTAGGATATACCTTACAGAGATTAGTGATAAATCATGTATTTTTAATGAATATCAATAGGAGAAACCCCAGGACATAGCCCACCATCTAATTTGATTAAACTGTGCTTAAGGCAACACCACCTCTCTGGCTGGGGAATAGCACTATAATGACTTTGTGAGCATTATTGCAGGCTGTTTTAATGATTTAATGAACTGCCTCTATATTTAGTTCAATAGCCTTAAAATGATTAGTGTTTAAGAAAAATTAGCTCACTTTGATCTGATTCTATTTGATAGTAAGTTTAAATAACCTAACCCTTCAAAACACAGTGGAAAAAAATTCCTAGAATCACAGTCAGCTAACTGCTAGAAAACATTATGGCAATCATTAATAACAGTTCATTTATGTTTAGCTACAGCATATGGAATAACACGTTTGTCAACTCAAGATGGGCCACAGTAGCCTATATTAAGTTGTGCAATACCATTTTCCTGTGTATTTTTGCTGTGAAAAATGTACCCAGAAAAAAACTCCTGCATACCCATATAATGCAAAAAGCCAATTACTACTCCATCAACTTAAGTGGTATATCCATCAGACTCTTAAGGTACCATTTAGGAGTTTTAACTTGTAGGTCCAGAGGATGGTTCTGCTTCTCAGTGAAATGCATGAACAACTGGTCATTACCAAGGCAGGACCAGGAAACATTGTCTGAGACCCTCTCACTCTCACAAATGCAGCAGTAAAATCAAGGTTACTAACCTGGAAGTGCTCTGGGAAGTTCTGGGAAGAAGCAGCGTTGCTTGAGAGGTAGACTCACAAGCAGAAATACCAGAATTTGCAATCTTCCACTGCTGACACAGCTATGTGAATAACTGGTGTGAACTAGATAGTGTGATGCATGCTGCAAGAATATTTTGTTTGCATTTCCTGCAAGTTTCAGAAAAGAAAATAAATCACTAGAACATATTCACAGCTTATTGCTTTTGTGGAATCAGTAAAGTGGTGAATAACTAAGTTTATTATACAAGTATATTTTATTTCTGTGCTTTTACTTCTATGATTGCCACTGCCATATAGTGTGATCTAGAGACTGAAGAACTGTGTTGGGATTATAAGGCCTCACATTATGCTTGAAAACCTTCTTCAGTGTTGGCAAAATGCTAGAAAGTGCTTGAGCCATAAATCTAACACAACTGTTTGGAAGAGATGCTAAGATCATTGATTCCAACCATTAACACAGCACTGCTAAGTCACCACTAAACCATATCCCTCAGTATGACATCTGTACATCTTAAATCCCTCCGGGATGGTAACTCCACCACTTCCCTGAACAGCCTGTTCCAGAGCTTGGCAGCCCCTCTGGGTAAGAAATTTTTCCTCATATCCAATCATGCCTCCCCTGATTCAGCTTGAGACCATCTCCTCGTGTTCTATTACTTGTTACCTGGGAGAAGAGAACAACAGCCAGGTTTCCTCTCAGCCTCCTTTTCTCCAGGCTAAACAATTCCAGTTACTTCAGCCACTGCTCAAACGACTTGTTATCTAGACCCTTCACCAGCTTCACTGCCTTTCTTTGGATCTGCTCCAGCACCTCCATGTCCTCCTTGCAGTGAAGGGCCAAAATTAAACCAAATATTTGAGATGTGACCTCATCAGCACTTAGTACAGAGGTACAATCACTTCCCTAGTCCTGCTGCCCATAATCTTTATAATACAGGCTACAATGCTGTTGCCCTTCTTGGCCACCTGGGCACAGTGCTGGCTCATATTAAGTCTTCCATAATGCTGCTGAGAATGGGAAACAAAAATAAACCGCAGTGCTAAAAATACTGCTTCTGAAAGGTAGCTCACTATATAAAACTTGATTTGTGACTACAGAGCAGATGTTTTTTTTTGAAGGATGGAGGCAGAATACAGAAATATCCCCTCTGCAGGGTCTTCCTTGCAGTTTTCCTGTGTGAACATGGTGTAATCCACTTCCAATTCAGCCTGAGAATATTATATTAGCACTCTTCCTTCCATGAAATGACTAGGCAGAAGATTATGACTGTCCAAACTATAGCATGCTACGCAAATGCAAAAGTAGCTGCCCAATCCAACCAGGAATCAAACCTAGATGTGGAATTCCTCTTATGATATAGCAAAAACAAGCAGATCCTTAAGTGTTTGCAGTGATTACCTCAGGGGACATCTCAAGAGAAAACTAAAACAAGAGACTAACACAAGAAACTCTCAGACCTTGTGTTATGCTTTTACACTTGCCTTTTCCGTTTCTGATACTCTAACTGTGAACTAGTCCTCCTTTAGATTTTAGTCTTAAGCAGTTTATCTACCATTTAAGGCAAATGCAAAATTGATAGGCAGCAAGCACTGTTCTCTTCCTGGTGAAGAAGTTCAAATAAATATATTGCCCACCAACCTACTGCTGTCAAGTTACAAGTGCAAATCCAGGAGCTGACCCCATCATCCCAACAAACATTTCTCTGTGCCACTCAGCAAGGGATGCAATCTGGCAAGTTGTAAGTACAGGAGTTTGATTTACTCAAGAAGAATTTCTTTGTGGGATTTATCTACATAAATGTGTTAAGCTACATCCAAGACCATTATACTGTGTTTGCCCACAGTAATTTCCTCACATGTCACTATCAGCTCCTGATTTCCAGCCAACACTCATGAACAGCAGGCCAGGTTCTCCCTGAGGTTGGGTTTCCAAATTACTTCATCCTGTCTCCTTGTTCCTAAAGTGTCTTTTCCCAGTCCACTGACTTCTAACAGGTTGGTCACTTTGTGTTCGGTAGACATTTCCCAATGTTCCTGTGTAGCCTACAGCAAAATCTAGGCCAAGCACTTTTTTCTGGCTTCATAGGACCAGCCAATACCTTTTCCACTAGTAGATTTGATTATATCAGGATTTGGGGTTTATTCTGTCAAGTGTCCCTCAAGTCAAGCAGAATTTATATTTTTCAAGAAATTCCAGCACTTTTTTTTGGTTTGGTTTTGGGTTTATTTGGTTTTGTTCCAACCTAGAATAAAAATACCAAAACATTCTACAGAAAGAACATTTGGCCAAAAAAATTGTGGCTACCCATGTGTTCCATTTTAACATTAATTATTGCCCAAAATTATTGTGTAGCAGATAAAATACTTAATATTATATACTTGAATTAATATCTTGGTAGATTAGTATGATTGATTTCATGCTGCCTTATTCTCAACATGAAATATGTCAAATAGTTCAACAAAGCACACGTTGTCCAAATGACACATTCCTGTATTACTAAAACACTGGAAAATTGAGTTAATTTTACCTTCCTGTCAAAAGTTACAGTCAGATTGACAGTCCCATGAAACATTCTGATTTCCACTAACATGCATTTTCTAACAGAAAACTGTTCCATTAAAAAAAAAAAAAAAAAAAAAAAGAGGCAGCTCTAATGGGCCTGAAGTCTATGCAATTAAAAAAGTTTCTAAATATAGCTTTAATCATGGCCGACCCCAATCTTCTCAGAAGTCCTTGCCCTCTAGGCCATCCCAAAGGGATGGGAACATCCAGTAACAAGCCAAAAGTCTCATGACAACGTATTGACCCCATTTGATATTTATCTCCAGCCATTTGTGAGAGCTTCCCATGAGCTTAATTAAGCTCATTCATTTCCACAAATTGTGGCATCCTAGAAAATATCAGACTTTCCTTTGATAGATGAGATTCGAATGTGCAGAATCTTGTGGGAGGGTAGGTGTCTCTCAGGCTATTTGTAGCAGGAGTAGTTCATGGAACGTCTTCTCTAGTCCCTTCCCTCCCTAATGTGGAAGTGAAATACACACAGGATTGTATCATATCCAATGCAGACCACAACAAAAAGCCACTTGCTACAAACTTTATAAAACCACAGGCACATTGTGGAGGAAGCCACACCCTCTACCGATAGGAGCAATACTGCAAAGCCCAGAATTACTCCTATTCTTTAAGGAGAAATGACTCTTACATCAAGGAAAGATTTGATAAGCAAACAGGGTGACATCTTTCTACACTGGCATTTGAGTTTGGCTCCAGGTATCACCTTTGCCTTTACAGATACAGTTTTTGCTATATCTGACTGTCTTAAGGAGAGCTTAAGCCTATTGAGGAGATGCTGTAAATCCTTTACAATGCAAAGGGCTGCTGCAAAGATTCTCTAATAATTCAACACCGCCAAGAAATATGGGACTTCAATTCCTATGTATCAGGTAAAGATAGGCAAACATGTGAACAGAGGAAAGGAGGAAGACTGAAGTCATAATGGTCTCAAGTAACAGGCAAATTGATCCTGCTTCAGGGCAGAATAATATATTAGCAAATTCATCAGAGTTCCTTCAGACTGGGATTTTTTTTGTTGTTGTTTGGATGTGGCTTAATTTACAAAAATGCATGGTAACTGCAGGCTTGAAAAACCATACCTTAGTCTCCTGTAAAACATCTTTCCTAATACCAAGCAGCAAAAAGTCCTTAACATAATATTTAAAAAACAAACAAACAAAAATATTGAAGCACAAGGAATAAGCTTAAACTTTGTCCATTACACATTTTTCTCTCACAAATGTTTTCCTTTGCAAAGCTGTCTCAGTCTGGTATGTGCTCCACTGAAGACCAGGGCAAATATAACAATATTTTCATTTCTAGCATATATTTAAGCACTTCATTTGCTTTGGAATCTTGGTTCGTAATTCCTATGATACTGTAATTACTTCATTTGCCTTTAACATATTTACACAGAGTTTGTACCAGTGAGTTTAGGCACTTCATATGAAGGAGAAGCATTTGGTCCCCACAATGGTCTAATAATTCCTAAATTTTCCAACATCTTTTCTACTGTTGGGGTTTTTTGTTTGTTTGTTTGTTTGGGGTTTTTTTGCTTTGTTTTGGTTTGGGTTTTTATATTGAATGGTACTTTCATCTCAGCTGTGCTACCACAGTTATACTATGTCTAACTTGAAAAGCACATTTTCAACTTGGGGTCTTTCAGTTCATCCAACACTTCCAATGAAAGTTTTTTCACGCTCTTCGTATTTTGTCATGAAATATCTTACTGCTGTAGCACAAAGACATACCTCTATTTTCTCCAGTAGAAGTATAAAATTGTCAGTGCTAATGTTGTTCTGGGAGTTACAGTGAAGCCTCTTGGACAAACTGGTTGCCCGAAACAAACAGCCACCGTCACATAAATATCAACACATTTGACTAATGCAAGGCTTTGTTTTCCAGCCACCAAGAAATTAATGCATTAAAAATCTTCCCCAGATATCTTCCTCCAGAGCAGAGCACCATACAACATTCCAGAAGTCCATCTTTGAATATAGTAAACTTCATAAAGAACATGCTTCTGATATACATGAGAATATCCTAAAGCACAGACAAGTGGCAGCTCACCAAGTACAGATCTTGCCTGCCTCTCCTCACTTAAAATTCTCTGTCAAGCCCTGAAACTTAAGGTCAGTGCAATTCAAAATGGAGCATCTTGCACATTGCACAGTAGAGCAATGTGCAAGATGCTTTTCCAAGTATCATAGAATCATAGAATGAATTGGGTTGGAAGGAACCTCTAGAGGTCATTTGCCCAAGCCCCTGCTTACAGCAACAGGGACATCTTTAAGACATTGCTCAGGGCCCCATCAAGCCTGACCTTGAATGTCCTAGGGATGGAGCCTCCACCGTATTTCTGGGAAACCTGTTCTAGCATTTCACTATCCTTACTGTAAAGATCTTCCTCCTACATCCAACCTAAGTCTACTCTGCTCTAGTTTTAAACCATTGCCCCTCCTCCTATTATTACAGGTCCTTCTAAGCAGTCCCTCCCCAACCTTCCTATAGGCCCCCTTAAGATACTGAAATGCAGCTATAAGGTTTCTCAGAGCCTTCTCTTCTCCAGAATGAACAGCCTCAATTCTTCCAAGCTGTCTTCATAGGAGAGATGCTCCAGCCCTCTGACTATTTTTACTGCCCTCCTCTGGACCTGTTCTATCAGGTCCATGTCATTCTTGTGTTGAGGGTGCCAGAGCTGGCACAGTACGCCATGTGAGGTCCCACCACAGCAGGGTGACAGAACCACCTCTCTTGGTTTGCTGGCCACACTGCTTTTGATGCAGCCTGGGATGCAATTGAATTTCTGTGCTACAAGTGCACACTGTTGGCTCGTGTCCAGCTCATCACCCACCAGTACCCCCAAGTCCATTTCTTCAGGGCTGCTCTCAATTGCATCATCCCCCAGCCTATACTAATACCAAGGATTGTCCCAACCCAAATGCAGGACTTTGAATTTCACGTTATGAAGCTTCATGAGGTTCTCTTTCACCCACTTATCTAGCCTGTCTGGATGACATCATGTCACTCAGTCATGTCAACTGCACCACTCAGCTTGGTATCATCAGCAAAATTGCTGAAGGTGCATTCAATCTCCCTATATCATTGATGGAGATATTGAACAGCACTGGTCCCATCACAGACCCCTGAAGGACATCACTCATCTTCATCTGGATATGACATAATTGATCACTACCCTTGAGATATAACCATCCAACCAATTCCTTATCCACTGAATAGTCCACCTATCAAATCCATATCTCTCCAGCTTGGAGAGAAGGATGTTGTGAGGGACCATACCAAAGACAGAAGTCTTTATAGATTATATGTTTTGGTCTTCCTTTCTCCACTGATGTAATCACTCCATTGCTGAAAGTCAGTCGGCTGCCCAGGCAAGACTTGTCCCTGGTGAAGCCATGCTGGCTGTTTCAAACACCTTCCCATAGCCCATGTGCTTTAGCACAGCTTCTAGGACGATCTATTGCATGATCTTCTCAGGCACAGAGATGAAGCTGACAGGTCAGTAGTTCCTAGGGATCTCCTTTCTACCCTTTTCAACAACAGGTGTAATGTTTCCCTTCTTCCAATCACTAATGACTTCACTGCCAGAACTTTTCAAATATCATGGAGAGGGGCTTGGCAACTACAATCCTTTCAGTATGCTGGGATGGATCTCATCAGGTCCCACAGATATGTGAAAGTTCCTCATGTGGTCCCAAATCTGATAATCCCTTACAGTGAGAGAGACTTCACTCTTGTGGTTCTCAACTAGGACTCCTTCAACTTGGGAAAGGTGAGGAGCAAGCTTTCCAGTAAAGAGTGAGACAAAAAAGTTATTCAGTACCTTAGCCTTCTCCTTGCCTGTTGACACCAGCTCTCCATTCTCAGTCCTTAGTGTGGACAGGGTTTTAGTAACCTTTCTTTGCTGGTTAATGTACCTGCAGAAGCCCTTCTTGTTACTCTTTGCATTCCTTGCCAAGTTTAGCTCCAGCTGTGCTCTGGCCTTCCTGACCTCATCCCTACACAACTGAGTGATGTTCCCCTACTCCTCCTAGTTTACCTATCCCTGCTTCCACTGCCTGTGTAGTTCCCTCTTGCTCTTTACTTTGACGAGCAGGTCCTGACTGAACCATGATGATCTCTTCCCTTCTTTGCCTGATTTCTTACACCTGGGGATCGAGAGTTCTTGCACTCTGTGTAAAGTATCCTTAAAGCAACACACTTTTTTTGGTGTGTTTGGTGCCACTGGTCTCTTTCCCTACAGAAGCGGAAAGAAAAGTCATATTCTATAGGCAAAGCAGGGTTTTTTTTTTCCCTATTTCCTCTTTATAGATATAGCTTCCTTTGTATGCTGTTTTGAACTAATTGGAGGATTTGAATGGGAAATTAGACTGTAGGCTGAGAAAAGAAAACATTCCAGTGTCTCCTTCACTCATTTGTTTACTGAAATTGTATAAAGTTAGAATCAAAACAAAGGTAACTTTGTCTGAAAACAGACTGCTTTGAGCCGTGCTGGCTGCTACATCTCTCTCCCTGCCTTCTTAGCTGGATCTGAATAACTTCAGTAACTGCTTTCCTGCTGCTAATCCCCTGGCTGAACTACCTTTGCTTATCTGGCATGTAAGACAGATAGTGAGATAAGATTGGGAAGTGGGGGGAAGGTGGTAGGGTGGTTGAAAACCCTTCTTAGGGATTCTGATCTCTGGGAGGGATGTGGTGTTTCTGTATTACCTTTTCACTGTATATATCTGTAAATATTTGTTATATATAGTGTAAACATCTGCTTGTATATTGTGCAAAGCTGTAAATATAAAGCTTCATTTCCTTAACTTCCAGCCGTCAGAGTCTAGCCTGGGTCATTTCACAGTGGGGGGCAGGGGGGGAGAGAACTCCCAAACCACCACACTTGGAAAAGTGTAATGGATATAAACTAGCCTTTCTTAGATTTTATATTTTGCTACTTGTACAAATTCAGAGCTGCAAGATAAGACATTTCACGCAGATAAAGGTATCTGAAGATGAAGCTATATAAAATCACCAAGCTAATCAAAGTCAGCAGGTATTGAACAGCTTCAAAGAAAAGTCAGATATAAGGATCTATTTACACAGATTCTGCTTCCCCAAAGCCTAAAGGATATTAAAAAACAACCAAACTAAAAGCAGCACTTTTTGTTTTTTTGTTTGGTTTGATTTTTGGGATTTGTGTGTGTGATGTTGTTTTGCATGTACTGATGTATTTTGAGACACAATGTGGGTGCAGTAGATAAAACCACTGCTGAAGGGATGGGGGTCAGAAAGAGTGAGAGAGAAGTGATTTTGCTGCTCTGTATCTTGATCCTGCACTTAGAAAAATAAATGGCTTGTGGACAGCTAACCTAAGGTCAGAAAGGCTTCCACTATTAAGCAGTTCGAGCTGGTAGGGATTTCTTCATCCCTCACTTGCAGGAGTCTGTCAAATTACTTAAGCCCATTCAGATCTGGGATTCCAGATGCAGATTTTAGAACCTCAACCACAAAACTAAGGAGTAACTGCATCATAAAACTAAAAATCATAACCTGGGCTATAAGTGAAATTATAACAATGGTATCTCCAGAAAACTCTATACTTCCTATATGACATTCTAAGGCACAAACCACACACACACAGAGTAGCAGTCAAATACTGAGGGAAAATAAAAGCCAACCTTATTCTGTCAGCATTGACCTATTTTGTTCAGGTCTAACAGCTCAAAAAGCTACAAATTTGGTGAAAGGTGGATTGTAAAACTATAACACTCCTCAATTACTTTTTGTTGGTCAGACTGTCAAACTCGTAATTTGACAACACCTCATGATCCAAAATAGCAAACTTTATCACTTAGAGGTCATGAGAAAATGGCCACAAGTACAGCTTGCTAACCTTCAACAGGTAGTTTTTCACAGTTATCACCCAAAAAGCATAAAAGCATAAAAGATATGTTATCTCTGAGCTGTGTTTATTGTAACATGGGTGAGATTACCTATAAAACCACTTATTAAGTAACTGTTGTGTGTTCTTCAACACAGAAAGTCGAATCAGTACAACGTCTTGACAGTGTGTGAGGAATAAGACAACATCTCTCTTTTCAGAGACTAACACATTATTTATCATTCTACTCTGGCTTACCTTTGCTAGCTACCCCCCATTAACTCCAAATGCACTTCCCTGTGTCATTTCTTACTTTATGTAAAATTTTAAGGCAAAGCCAAGCCAGGAGTCCCAGAACTTGCTCTGCATTTTCCCAAATGCCAAAAACCCTTCTCAGTTGAGTTCTTACTTGTGAGGTAAGCAGATGCTTGACTAGGAAATTTTGGCTTATGTTCATCTTCTGTATCATATGTGGGCAAGTAGTTTCTGGGGAGAAGTCTGAAGAACAGATTACTTAATTTCTCATGATTCTCCTAAAAAAAAAGTTATTCTAAAAAATTTCTGCCCTACTCTTATTGCAGGTACAAGGTTAAAGGCTGGTTTTAGAGCTCCTTGGCTCTTCCTCTTAAATATTTTGAGGTTTTGTTTTCCTCCTCTAAATGAAACAAATGTCTCCAGGAGTATGGTTTCAAGTGAAGTGTGTCCAGCAGCCCATGTGGAAATTCACAGCCACATTGAAAGGCAAATTGCAATATTTTTAAATCAGTTTTGAACTCTGAACTCAATCAAGTTCAAATTTAGTTTCAAAAATTTTCCAGTTGATTCTTAAACTGTAGTCCATTGCACTCCATTCCTGTTGATTCTTAAACTGCACTGATGAGAACAGTTATCTCTTGCATTGTCCAAAGAGGTATTTAGAGAAGTAAAAACCAGGCATAGGAAGATTCTTTTGAGACCTCGAAATTATCAAGAGCTGAAAAGAGCCTAAAACAGGTCACTACTGGCTCACATTAAAGCAGGAAAATGTCAGCAGAGTGCTGTGTACTCAAGTTTCCTCTAAAACTGGACAGACACAGAATTCGTTACTATTAAAGGAATCATAATTGTGTCCCTGTATCTGGATTATCCTGACCATAGTGTTGAGGCAAACCAGAAACAATTGTCATCCTGACAGCTTCATAGTGCTGTCAGCTAAAGTCCAGTAACATGAAATATTCAGCTCACACAAATTCATTTAGTTAAACATGAACTAGGCAACAAGGGCCCCTAATTGAAGCATCAAGCTGCATGTCCTTAGGATTACTTATCTTATTTCCTGTCAACTTAAGTTTGCTGTTCTTAGGACTTAAGATTCCTGTGTTTACGCATCACCTGGTTGTCTTTATATTCTTTCCAGTGCTGTAATCCAGCAGAGATTTTAGGTAATTTTCAGTTTTCTTGTCAGCAGGCTGCTCAGTTATTTGGTTTATTTCCTCTTTGAGCAATGTTTGAAACAATATAGACCCTTCCCTATGCAATTAAAGCCTTATCAAAGGAACTGTGATTGCATGAATTTATCATTAATAGCAGAGCTTCAGGATGTAGAACTTGCTCCATGCTATCCCACAAATCATTATTCCTGGCTGTTTGTGTGGCACTTTACCCTCTTAGCTTATAGCCTAATCAATACCTCCCTACAGTCACAGCAAGTTCCTTCCCTCCTCCTGTGCATTTTGGAATTAGGTCTGACCACAGGGCAGTGGCTCTCCATAAACACTGTGTGCAAAGCTCCTGTTCTTCCCACACTTGAAGATGAAATAACTGAAGTGCTCAGTTCTCTGTACCACAGCACATCTCTGTAAACTACATATTCCCCGGAACTAATGCCAGCCACAAAATCAGCAGTCAAAACCATCTTGGAGACACCAAGCTACAGCTCAATAAAACAATTCCAGAAGCAGCTGTACTGTTTCAAACTCACTATCATTTTCAGAGCACATTCATCAGTAATAAGGGAACTGTTCAAAGAGCACCCAAAGCCTTCACTGGTTTATAGTGACACAAAAGACACCTGAAAGCAGAATACAAAAAGATGGGATAGACCTTTTGGAAAAGCACACTAAGATTTGTGAAACTGCAGTGGAATAAGACACTGTAAATAAAGAACTCTTTATTAACTTCAAGAACAAGCTTGAGACTGCAGTAAAGTTCACCTCTAGGCTTATGTTCCTCAGTGGCAAAATCATATCGAGCCTGACTTGCCCAAGGAGCAGGTTCCAGGCTTCATATCAAGAACACACATCATTCCACTAGAGATTTTTTTTTTTACACTCCCTGCCACCTGCACACATACTGTATGTAAACATATTCTAAATACAACCACTTTTCTGCTACAACATTTTGCTTTCCAAAAGGCTACCAGTAACAGATTGATTAAAAAAGTCACCGTAATAAATTACAATTTATCTTAGGAGACCTACTAACTTGTAGTGGCATTAAAGCCATGCTCAAAGCACACACTTGGGCATCATCTGACCCAAACCAAAATAGCAATTTTTAAATCTTGCTGTAGTCAATCCTAAAGAGCATCACTTGGTGCAAAGCAGCACAAACCAGGCACAAAACAGAATCTGACCCTTGCTCTAGTCAGTAATCCTAAAAACGGTCACTCTGCATGTAGGGAAGGAACGTTCACAGATAGAATCACAACAAATGTATACTCAGTCACTTAAGCAAAAGGAGGGGACTGACCACCTTGCCTATGTGTTTTTTGTCCACCTTTTAATCTTTTGTAATCTTTCTGCTGTTGTTTATTTAGTGGGTTAATTGCAGTTCTTGTCCACTCACATTTTATCCTAAGCTGATGAGTACGGATCATGGTACTCTCCTTATTCTTACAGCTGCTTTCCTATAGTCCTTTGTTCTCTTCCTCCTTTTCATTTCATCTTAATCTTTTTCAAATAACCAGGCCCAAGTCTCTATAAGGGTATGTTTACACTAGCAATTTAAAACATAACGATCTTGAGTATTTGATGCAAATATTTAACTCCAAATTAACCTCCCACCCAGACTAAGTAGAGATATGAGTAGCTCAGAAGCAAGTGTTTCAGGCCAGTCCTTTTCTTCCATTACTGTGAGAATACTGTCAGTGTAAACACTGCCTATTTCTCTGCAGCTTAGTGATTACTTATACATTTGTTCAGTGAGTAAGTAGTATGTAGTAGTGCCTTGCAGCCACTTTCCTCAAGTATAAATGACTACAGGAGGTGACTTGTAGTTTGGAAAGATCACTGAAATTTTTGGTTTGTTTTAAAGCTAAAGTATTTTTATGACCATCTCGATAGCTGCTTTAAAGCTACATATTTCAAAAGATCTGTCGTCTCCTTAACCTGTTTGTAGTGCTGGTGTCTTCTGATTATCACTTCTGGCATAAGAAACAGCTTTATGCCAACTCTACCACTGCACTAAGCTTAAATTAGATGTCAAGGTGTAAAAACCAGCATCTTTAGAATGTAACTAAAATATTTTATTTGCATTAGATAGATCAGATGAATTACAAGGAGAAAAATTACTTAGGCAGAGGAGAAAAAACCTTATCTTCAGATGATTTTAAAATGCAGTTCATTTGTTTGCTTTCCCCTACTCAGTCCAGGATATTAAAGATAAAACACATTAGTTACCATATATAGAAAGACTTTGCCTAATCATAAGTGCTATAACAAGTATTTCCTTCACTAGAGCAAATAAAAATATTAGAAATACCTATGAGGCAGAGTAGAATTTTATTATAATGTTCGCCACTAGTTTGAACCTGTTTGTTAACAGATTTAGTCCCTGAGGGCTCAGGCAAACTCAGAAGTGATCATATTTTTTACATCTCCTAACACAGAAGCTTATAACTAACATCCTTCTCTATTTGCACAGTCACTTCTGGATTTGCTTGTTTCAATGAAGAAAGAACTACCCAGGCCATGGGTAATTTCTCAATTTCCAGAAGTAGATCTAGATTGGCTACACACAAGGATTTGTCCCTTTAAGAGGTTTTTATAAGCATTCATGGTTTGCCCAATGATTACTTGCAACTCTACATGTGCCAGATTAAAGTGCAAAATGAGTTGTAGTAAATCTTTATACCAGGCAGCCAGGACTTAGTCACGTATCTGTTTTCATGGATATATAAATAATTGCTCTATATGAGCTATTCAACGGGCTGGGGGGGTTATGTATTTTTATACACAGAGTGTAATTGCAGTGACCATTTTCATCAATTAATAAAAGTTTTGGATAAACCTTGGGTGAAATCAATGAAACCTCTGTCCACAAAATAAGAGATTAAATTAGTCTTCAAATCACTTCTGATATTTAATATTCCATCTGTTGTATTTGCTTTGGCTAAAGACTGTCAGCTTGAGCAGTTTCTGCTCTACCTAAATTACAGCTCCAACCAGAACGCTTACCTTATGACTTATTTTTCAGTTGTCTGAAAAACCAAGACTGCCCCCTTTTGACAATTCCATATATTTCCCCTGTAAGGCCAGGAGAGGGAGTAGTCGGTTGTATTTTTCCCCAGAAAATTCAACTCTCTGGATGTCAAGCGCAATATTCAGTTCCCCAGTAGACAAAAGGTTGCACCTTCTGTTCATTATTCTTTTTCAAACACCAGAGATATATTTTTTTTTCCAGGAAAAACTGCACTTGAAGAGAAGAGTGTCACAAGAAAGTTTCAGACAAGAGTGACACACTTTGTAAAAAATAAATCAGTCTCACACACTGATGGATGGAAAGATATGCAGGTGTCTGCTCAGGTTAATCTGTGCAAGCTCTGTGCTCACTTACCCTGCTGAAGATACAACATAAATCCAGGTCACCTGCAAGCATAGAACTGCACAGATGCTGGCCAAAACATGATATTAAGGGTCAAATAAAATTAGACCCTGTTACTCTTCTGTCTCTAGTCATACAAATTCCGGTGGGAGGGAGGGCACAAAAAAAAAAAAAAAAAACCAACCCACAACACCAAACACCCCAACCCACACACAGACAGACACACATAATGGCTATTTTTCTACATTCCCACACAGATTTTGACTTTTGCACTGCTGCTGCTGTCAAGAAAAGACTGTATGCCCTTTTGCTTCAGGTTCATCTGCAGCAAAGCCCAAAATACAGCTTTAAATTTTTCAAGAATTCTGGTTAAAAAATTACCACCTGAGCTTAAGCAACTGTGTTAGGAATCATAGGCTTCATGAGCTTTCTAGACAGACATTGCGAAGGCAACTCCAAAAAGGGAAAAAAAAACCAAAACCAAAAGACAGAAAACTTACTTGTGTGTTTTCCAGCTCTTTCAGAGAGCAATTATCTCACCCTAAAAAATAAGAGAGAAAAAAAGTCCACAAATGAAGTAATAGAATGTATCAAGTGAGATATTTCTGAGGGAGAGATAGTACTACCGCACTAGTCAGATACCAGTTTATGGTTATTCTCATCCACATCTCAGACAGCAGAACTAGAAGCAGAACAGCTGCACAAGCTTATACCAGAAATCTGTCTCTCTTGACTCCAGGGACTGCCTGAGTGACTGACAAGCTTAGAGAGATCTGCTAGATGAGTCACCTGCAGAGTGCAATGCCAGTCTTAAACTCTCACATTCAAACAGAATGACCACTACCTAAAGGATGCTGGGGTTTGCATCCTAGTCCACTTTCCTAGATTCTGTTTCTCTAGCTCAACTAAGAGGGCAAGAGTCTGCACCCATGTGATCCTGGAAAAGGGATGCATAAACCCTTCTTGATATGTATTAAGAGGTCACTCTACATAAGAGCTAAGTATTATCTGAAACTGTAGCCTCCTTCTTCGAGAGGCAAAGGTGCTTGTAGTATTTAATTGCATCGGTACTTAACTAGTGTACAACAGCTTTATAACAATTGCAAAACATCTTACTCAGCTGAAAAAAACACAAATGTTGAGCGAGCAGCATAGTGACAACTGACATTACATTTTGGAAAGAAAGGTCAAACCTGGGCAGAGAAGAGTTGTCACCAAACCTAATAAGGAAGCACAGTTAATTTACAGCTGTCAAATAAAGAACATCCAAAAATCCTGCTGTATGCTAACAGGAGTCTTTCTCTTATGAAAGAAAGATTCTGCATGACAGAGTGGAAAATACTTTGGCTGACTTTCAAGAATCAGACCAGCAAATAAAATTTCCTCTAACAGCACGGAGTTCCTGGGTTTAACGTGCTTATTACAGACACTATGGCTTGTTGCAAGTCCAGCTGTGTATTTCCAAATTGCTGCATGGTTATTTAGCCACATACCTCCTATTAAAGCTAAATTGTCTTAAGTAAAAGTCATTGTGTGTCTAACCACCCACACAGCTCCTTTGGAAATTTTAAGAGGCTACATTCGCATTATATTCTTCCCTCTTCCTTGAAAGCGAAGGGAAGAATCATCCTTCTCAAGTAATACTACTAGCAAACTAAGTTTTTATCCACTGCATTAGTGGCATTCCCTGCTGCCAGAGGACTTACCATTTAAAAATTAGTCTTCACAGGACTATAGAGGTGGCTGCAATTGAACCTTGTGAGTTTGATTCCATATGCAGATTTTTTACCAGCTGAGAATTAGGCCATTTTTCAGTGACAAGATCTACAAAATTATGAACAGGAAAAAGAGGAAACTAAGTCTTCTGTAAAGCATGGTATTGAATGTATTCTGTGTGAACAGTCACACTGAACACTTCATTGCGCTTTATCAGTATTATTTAATGTGCTATGACTTAGCACACCTTGGTATTTACAAACTGCATTTTTCTCTCCAAATTCTGAAGAGTGAATTCTGGAGCTAAGCACTCCAAAATAAACAAAGATCTCCTTACAACTTAAAAAGAAAACAAAACAAAAGCAAACAAACAAACAAAAACCCAAACAAACAGCACTTTCAGCAAAATCTTCCCCATCACTCTGTCTTTTGCTTTCCTTCCCATTCGATAACAGCTAAAGCAGAAGCCACAGATTTTCTGGCAGAATTTCAAAGCTTATCACTTTAGTCTGAACTTGGCTCCATATCAAACTCTGTTCAAATACAAGTCGGGTACTCAGTTTTTTAGTGACTTGCATCCACCTATCTTCTACAGTAAAGCTATAATTTTAGAGTAGCTTTTCACTATCCAAATTTTTAGCTTTGTATTATCCAGATTTTTTGTTGTCTATATATAGCAGTTAGTCTCTATTGTTTCCACTCCTTTTCAGCATTACTATAAGTTTTGTTTGCAATAAGTAGTAGTAGTAGTAATCTTGGCTTTGTTTCCAATTCCCTAAAAGAGGGCTGTGATCAGAGATAACAACTTTATGAAAATTCAGGAAATTAACTGACATTGTTTCAGCCTTTTTCTCACACCTCCAAGGACATTCATCACTACACTCCTCTGACCACTGTTTTCATTATTACGTGCATTTAGTGAGGATACAACCCTGTAATTTGTGTTACTAATGTGTTACTGGAATCATGTTCCAAAGAGCCTCCTTCTTACTACATTCAATATGTTAAGCATTCAGTATTAGCTTTGGGATTTAACAGGAATTTTAAAAAGCCCGTTTGCATTCTCCATCAAAGATGAGAAAATTTAGGTGTTTCTATAGTTACAATTAACTGCTTTCTAAAAATCCCTTTAATCAAGAATGGATTCTGCTTCACTGAAATTAGATTCTCCTTATCACTCTGTCAAAAACTCTCCAGCCAGCATTAACAAAATTCCACTAGTGCCTATGCAACCAGCATTTTCTATGCTCTGCTCCCTCCCAGGAAAGTGAAGGCTTTTATCTGTAGCCACCCATGTAATATTCACTAGATTGACAATCTATTGTACATTTTTTTGGAAAGCTGCAGGGCTGGAGGTAAAGGCTGAACTGCACTGAGGTTTCTTTTCTAATCTTCAAGTTCTGTGCTTCACATCATTAGGCAACTCCTGAATGCTGTTAATTACACTACTGTATGAAACCAGAAACATTAAAATTTATTTATTCTCTAAGTAGGCGAAGTAATTAATACTTTTATCTACCTACGTGTTTCATTG
Source organism: Psilopogon haemacephalus (assembly GCA_013396835.1). NCBI lineage: Eukaryota > Metazoa > Chordata > Aves > Piciformes > Megalaimidae > Psilopogon > Psilopogon haemacephalus. Next base: position 213,513 of record VWZI01010247.1, read on the forward strand.
ATGGGGTACATGAGAGGAGAAATTGAAGGAATTCACATATAGTTTAGGAAAAAAAAAAAAGAAATCAATCTATAAACTTTTACTCACAGGAAAGATGTATGTCAGCCTATGCACTCATCTCCCAGTGTAAATACAGACGATTTCTACATCAGCAAAAATAAACAATAAGCTGATGAGCTGCAGGGTGATCGTTCCAGATCTGTCCCTTTGTTATCACCTCAGATCTAACCTTTAGGATTGGCCTTCACTCAGACTTTATTCTACCTCATGCTATTACACAATAACAAGATTTGATAAAATCATAGAATAATTTAGGTTAGAAGGGACCTCAAAGATCATCTAGTTTCAACACCTCACCATAGGCAGGGACACCTCATGATTCACAAACCAAGAATTTGGCAAATAGATTCTTTCCACAACTATGACTAATTTGGGGTGGTAATACATACCACAAATATCTGAATGCCTAATCACATTATTTATGCCTCAAAAAAAATTTACATCCTGATTTTTGCTTCAAGGAATTATGGACATTGAAATAAATCCTTAAGCAAAACCAGACTCATATGGATGACACATTGAGGACAACACTTACAGGGACAAAAATCACTGTAGTTTTGTTGCTAGAAACATGCAGCCTAAACTTCAGAGCTGAGCTCCTATCTTACTATGCTCCTCAGGAAGGTGACCTGGAAACTAAATGACATAGCCAGGAGGATGACATGCAAAAGATGTCAGGTTAGAGAACATGGAGAGTTGCAGCAGAGGTACACACAGAAAGGTCTTATGTCCACTAAAACCCCCTGCATAAACCTACAGAGCCTAAAGTTTATGCAAGAATCATTCATATTTCAGCAGCACCAAACTAAAGTCACATCCCTACCATATACCAACCAGTAAAACCTAACTCAAGAAGATGACTCATGAACAACAACAAAAAAATCTTTAAGGTATGACTTTTGGAGGTTACATTTGTCTCTGGTTTCACACTAGGGTAAAACATTCCTAAAGTTCAGCAGATGAGAGTATAATTAAAAGCAGCCTTGCACAGGTTAGTATTATTTCCTGAATATCTGAATCAATTAAATATTCTTGTACAAAACAGCAAAAAAACACCTAGAGACTGCTCTTTGACGAGTGAGCTGAGCCATCCCAGAAAGGGGTACCATATCCAGTTATCATTGATTAAATAAGAGCTCCTTAGGGAGCACAGAGTGCTTCAAGGATGGAAAATTTATGTGGCCACAAATTTGTACTGAATCATCTTTCGACAGTCTCAGAAAACAGTAACACAGAACACCCAAAATCTTCACAGCAATCTTCCCCGAGAATACCTCCTTTTCATTACATTGCTGCAAAGGACAAGGAAAAGAAGGGAATATTTCTATGCTAAAATGAAGCTTATTAATGGAAAGAGGGCAAACAGACATTATTTAAGATGAAGCCAGTGGATGAAATTACAAATACTGACATAAATGTGACTGCTATATGTACTGTAAAAATTTGTGGGCTCACAGACTATGAGCTTCTTTGCATGATTGTAATTTTCTTCTGTTGTTTTTTCACAGCACAAATAAAACTTAAAACATGAGTAAGTTATATTTATGCCACCTGGTAAGTGTATTTTAGCAGATTTCACGTACCTAAGAATGAACTCTGTGTTCAGGAGTCCAGAATGTTTTACACAATGGAACATTCAACCCAGGCACTATATTCCTGAAAGTAGCCCTTGAACTGCCTTGTTTATGAACAATTGTCCTGAACATTATACTCATCTTTTCCACTGTTCACTTTCTTAGTCTCTTACTCTCACTTTCCATTCTCTTTGAATTTTTACATGTAGCTAAATGAATATATAATAGAGGCATTAAAGAAAAAGAAACCTGAAAGTACTTTCATGCTTGTCTGTGATGTTGATTCTGTCCCAAACATTTGTTTGCCAGTCATTAAGGCAAAACTGATTGGATATGTATATCCATATATACAAACACAGATAGGCAAGAAGTTCTAAAGGATACTCACATCAACGACATAGAATCATAGAATGGTTTAGGTTGGAAGAGACCTCAAAGATCATCCAGTTCCAACCCCCCACCATGAGCAGAAACACCCCCTACTAGATCAGGACGCTCAAGACCTCATCTAGCCTGGCCTTCAACA
>VWZI01010248.1:4123-16587 GCA_013396835.1 Psilopogon haemacephalus
GGCGGCGGGGGAGGGGCCTGCCGGTGAAGGCAGAGAGCGGCGGGAGCGGCTCTGTGGCTGCTCCGCCCTGAGCTGCAGCGAGGGAAACTGATGAGGGTAGGCCTGTGACGAGCCTGGCTGCCTGCGGGGCCCTGCGCTGATTGCCTGTTGCCTCACAAGGCCTCTCTCAGCCCCGGGACTGCGCTGCGGCCCGGTGGGGAACAGGCCTGGGGAGCAGGGTTGGAACTCTTCTGGCCTGTGGACCCCTCGAGCTGTGCGGCGATGGAGGCCCTGCCCGAGCTCTACAGCATCTTCCAGGGAGAGGTGTGTGGGGAGAGCTGTGCGTGGCGCGGGGAGGTTCTTTTTTATCTCGTTTTAGGCACTGCTTAGATCGGTGACAGTTGGAGGAGCTGCCTATGTGTACACAGCTCCGACTTTATGCATAGATGGTCCTGTAGGGAGACCTCCTGGTACATTTGGATGCTTCGAGGGGCATTTGGATGCTTCGAGGGGCATTTGGGTGCCTCAGGGGGCATTTGGGTGCCTCGAGGGGCCTTTGGGTGCTTCAAGGGGCATTATTCCTTCCAGTATCTGAAGGGGGCCTACAGGAGGGCTGGGGAGGGACTGTTCACAAGGTCTTGTAAAGACAGGAGGAGGGGAAATGGGTTCAAACTGGCAGAGGGGAGATTGAAATGGGATGTTAGGAGGAAGCTCTTCACAGTGAGGGTGGTGAGACACTGGCACAGGTTGCCCAGGGAGGTTGTGGCTGCTCCCTGCCTGGAGATGTTCAAGGCCAGGCTGGATGAGGTCTTGAGAGACCTGATCTAGTGGGAGGTGTCCCTGCCTATGGCAGAGGTTTGGAACTGGCTGAGTTTTAAGGTCCCTTCCAACCATTGTGTGATTCTGTGATGGGCACCAGACCTGCTCCAGTGATCTTTAAGGTCATTCCCAACTCACTCCATGATTCTATAAAGCCACACAAAGAGTAAGTAAATAAAAAAAAAAACACCAATAAAGCACAGGGGGGTTGGAACTGGCTGAGCTTTGAGGTCTCTTCCAACCTAAACCATTCTATGATAACAAAGCTGGGGACAGACTTTTGAGCAGGGCCTGTGGTGACAGGAGAAGGTGGCAGATGCTTTGAACTGTGGCTTTTCCTCAAAGTCCTGTGCTGATTCTCTTCACAGGTGGCTACGGTGACAGACTATGGAGCCTTTATCAAGATCCCAGGCTGCAGGAGGCAAGGTTTGTCTCTCTTTATTTTGTTCAGGTGTAGTTTTGCCTCGGTGTGTTTGAGCTGAGCAGTTGGTGTTGCCATTGAAGGTTTCCAAGCTTTTTGAAAGAGCTCAAAACAAAAAAAAAAGAAAAAGGTGCTTCTCTAAATCAGGAAACAGTTGTGGCAGGTCAAGGGAGGTGATTCTCTGTGTTCTGCTGTGCTCTGCTGAGAGCCCACCTGGAGTAGTGCATCCAGTGCTGGAGCCCCTGGGACAAGAGGGATGTGGAGATGCTGGAGGTGTGCAGAGAAGGGCCCCGAGGATGCTCAGAGGGCTGCAGCAGCTCTGCTGTGAGCACAGCCTAAAAGAGTTGGGGCTATGCAGGCTGCAGAAGAGGAGGCTCCCAGGGGACCTTCTGGTGGCCTTCCAGGATCTGAAGGGGGCTACAGAAAAGCTGGGGAGGGACTTTTGAGGCTGTCAGGGAGAGACAGGACTGGGGGGAATGGAGCAAAGCTGGAGGTGAGGAGATTGAGGCTGGAGGTGAGGAGGAAGTTGTTGAGCATGAGAGTGGTGAGAGGCTGGAATGGGTTGCCCCTGCAGGGAGGTGTTTGGGGCCAGATCCCTGGAGGTGTTTGGGGCCAGGCTGGCAGAGGCTGTGGGCAGCCTGCTCTAGGGTAGGGTGTCCCTGGGCATGGCAGGGGGGTTGGGACTGGCTGATCCTTGTGGAGTTGAGCATGAGAGTGGTGAGAGCCTGGAAAGGTTTGCCCAGGGAGGACTCAGAGGGGTTTTTTTGGTAGCTTAGGGATGGTTTTGCTGTGTTTTTTGGTAATCTCAGGATATTTTTGCATGCTAATGTTAAGGTGTTGGTTGAGCTTTGGCAAAGACTTTCTTGGAAGGCCAAACTGGGACGTGGTGGGGATTTGTCTTACATTTTTTCCCCCCTTTTCTTCTCTTCCAAAATGCCACCCAGGCCTTGTGCACAGGACTCACATGTCCTCCTGCCGTGTGGATAAACCCTCAGAGATTGTGGATGTTGGAGACAAGGTGTGGGTGAAGCTGATAGGCAAGGAGGTATGGTTTAGTTCTTGTTTCTCCAGTGCTGGGTGGCTGACGTGGCCTGCAGAAGTCTTGAGAGCTGCTGTGCACACAGGCTGTGAGCTCCTGTTGGGCTCTGATGGGTTGAGTTACACCTGAGTTCCCTTTGCCTCCAAATAGAGTCACAGAATGGGCTGGGTTGGAAGGGACCCTAAAGCTCAGCCAGTTCCAGCCCCACTGCCATTGTTAGGGACACCTCCCACCAGCACAGGGTGCTCAAGGCCTCATCCAACCCCCCTGCCAGAGCAGGACCATCCAATCTAGCTCAGGACACACAGCAACACATCCAGACAGGCCTGCAAAGGCCTTTTCTTCTCCAGGCTCAACAGCTGTTCCTCCCCAGACCCCTTTTCTTCTCCATCTCCCTCAGCTGTTCCTCCCCAGACCCTTCCCCAGCTTTGCTGCCCTTCTCTGGACCTGCTCCATCCCCTCAATCTCCTTCTTGGAGTGAGTGGCACAAAACTGAACCCAGCATTCAAAGTGTAGCCTCCCCAGTGCCCAGTCCAGGGGCACAATCCCTGCCCTGCTGCCCACACCACTGCTGCTCCATACCAGGCTCCCAGGATGTCAGGGGTTGGAAGGGACCCAAAGAGCTCATCCGGTCCAACCCCCTTGCCAGAGCAGGACCATCCAAGCTAGCTCAGGGCACACAGCAACACATCCAGACAGGCTCCAGACAAGGAGACTCCACAACCTCTCTGGGCAGCTTGTGCCACTGCTCTGGGACCCATCCAGGCAAGAAGTTGCCTCTTGTGTTGAGCTGCAACCTCCTGTGCTGCAGCTTCCATCCATTGCTCCTTGGCCTATGGCAGGGAGCAGTGAGCAGAGCCTGTGTCACCACCACCTTCTGACCCCCTTCTCCTTGCCTGTCTTCCTTTTTCAGATGAAGGATGACAAAGTGAAGCTTTCCCTCTCCATGAAGGTTGTTAACCAAGGCACAGGAAGGGACCTGGATCCCAACAATGTTTCCCTTGAGTAGGTAAATCTCCTCAGCTTGTTGCTGCTGGCTGTTCCCTGCCTCCCCTTCCCCAACCTGTGCTGGTGGGAGGTGTCCCTGCCCATGGCAGGGGGTTGGAACTGGCTGAGCTTTAAGGTCTCCTCCAACCCAACCCATTCTGGGTCTTAATGAAAACTTGTGTTGAGGTTGTATCCGTGCAAATATAGAAGGTGAAAGGTGAGAGTGGATTGAAAATGGAATTGTCATAGAATAGTTTAGGTTGGAGGAGACCTCAAAGCTCAGCCAGTCCCAACCCCCCTGTGCCATAGGCAGGGACACCTCCCAATAGATCAGGTCACTCAAGACCTCATCCAGCCTGGCCTTGAACACCTCCAGGGAGGGAGCAGCCACAACCTCCCTGGGCAACCTGTGCCAGTGTCTCACCACCCTCACTGTGAAGAACTTTCTCCTAACATCCTGTTTAAATCTCCCCTCTGTCAGCTTGAACCCATTCCTCCTCGTCCTGTCATTGTGAACAGTCCCTCGCCAGCCCTCCTGTAGCCCCCTTCAGATACTGGAAGGTTGCTATAAGGTCTCCTGGAAGCCTTCTCTTCTCCAGGCTGAAAAGCCCCAACTCCCTCAGCCTGTCCTCAGAGCAGAGCTGCTGCAGCCCTCTGATCATTTTTGTGGCCCTCCTCTGCACTCTCTCCAGCAGTTCCATGTCCTTCTCTTCCCAGTCAGGATGAGAGGAAGAAACGAACCTTCAGAGACTACACCAGCCAGAAGATCACACTTGAGGCTGTCCTGAACACTGTGTGCAAAAAATGTGGTTGCAAAGGTATGTTCAGGCAGGGTTGTGAAGATTCCATCACCCCTCTGGGCAGCCTACTCCAGGGCTTCACCACCCTTACGTTACAGAAGTTCCTCTTCACGTTCAGATGGAACTTTCTGTGTTTAAATCTGTGCCTCTTACCTCTTCTCCTGTCACTGAGGACCACTGGGAAAATCCTGGTCCCACCCTCCTGACCTCCACCCTGCAAGTATTGATCAGCATTGATGAGATCTCCCCTTCAGTCTGCTCCTTTCCAGCCTCAGAAGCCCAAATTCTCTCATCAGAGAGGAAATGTACAGTGTGGGCTCTCTCCTGTTGCCAAGCTCATTGGCAGCACCTCAGGTGTCTCAAGTGCTGTTGTTGCAAGGAAACAAAAGGGCTGAAGCTGTCCTCCAAACACTCTTTTGCAGGTCACTTTGCCAAGGAGTGTTTTGTGCAGCCTGGAGGTACCAAGTACAGCCTCATTCCAGAGGAGGAGGAGGAGGTGGCAGCAGCAGGGTGTGAAAGAGAGAAAAAACCCAATGTGGCTGAGGAGTCCTCAAGGAAAAGGAAAAAGGTAAAAGCTGCCTGACTTGGAAAAGTGAGCCACAGAATCTGCTCTGGGGAGTTGCAGCCACAGGGACCTATAGTGACAGGATGAGGGACAGTGGCTTTGAGCTGAGAGAGGAGAGATGGAGAGTGGAGATGAGGAAGGAATTCTTGAGAGTGAGGGTGGGGAGAGACTGGCACAGGTTGCCCAGGGAGGTTGTGGAGCACAGAAGCACAGAATGGGATCACAATGTGACCACAGCTCCAGGCTGGGTGGGGAATGGCTGAGAGCAGCCCTGAGGAACAGGACCTGGGGGTCTGGGCTGGTGCAAAGCTGAAGATGAGGCTGCAGTGTGAGTGCAGCCCAGCAAGCAACTGTGTGCTGGGCTGCAGCAAGAGCAGCTGTGGGCAGCAGAGCAAGGGAGGGGATTCTGCCCCTTGGCTCTGCTCTCCTCACACCCCACCTGCAGCACTGCCTGCAGCTCTGCAGCCCCCAGCACAAGCAGCACATGCAAGGGTTGGAGCCAGTGCAGAGGAGGCCACCAAGATGCAGCTGAGAGGGCTGCAGCATCTCTGCTGTGAGGACAGGCTGAGAGAGTTGGGGCTCTGCAGCCTGGAGAGGAGAAGGCTTCGAGGAGACCTTGTAGTAGCCTTCCAGTATCTGAAGGGGGCTACAGGAGGGCTGGGGAGGGACTGTTCACAAGGTCTTGTAATGTCACTCCCAGCCCTTGTCCAAAGTCCCTCCCCAGCTCTCTTGGAGCCTCCTTCAGGCACTGGAAGGAAGCTCTAAGGTCTCCCTGGAGCCTTCTCTTCTCCAGGCTGAACAACCCAAGCTCTTAGCCTGACCTCACAGCAGAGGTTCTCCAGCCTCTGGTCATCTTTGTGACCTCCTCTGGACTCACTCCACAGAACCTTGGTTGGCTGAATTCCTGTGGTCCTTACCCCCTGCCCCTGTTCCTCTCCCTTCTCACTTTACTAATCTGACCTGAGGGCCCTGTTGCCACAGGTGGCCTGACCCAGCCAGCACCCTGTGAACTGCCCTTATCAGCTGTGTTTGCACAGGGACCATTCCCAGCCTCTAAAGCCACTTTGATCCATGTGGGAATGTCACAGATTCACAGACTGAGTTGGATTAGAAGGGACCCTCAAAGGTCATCCTGTCCAACCCCTCTGCAGGCAGCAGGGACACCTCCAACTGGATCCAACTAGAGACAGAGAACTGTTGGAGGGAGTCCAGCAGAGGCTGCAAAGCTGCTGAGGGGCCTGGGGCAGCTCTGTGAGGAGCAAAGGCTGAGAGCCTGCAGAATAGCAGCCCCAGAGGGGAGCTGAGCAATTCTCAGCAAGAGATCAAGGACCTGTGGGGGGCAAGAGGCTGGGGCCAGAGTCTGCTCAGTGTCGCCCAGAGACAGGCCAAGGGGCAGTGGGCACACACTGCAACCCAGGAGGTTCCACCTGAGCAGGCAGAGGAGCTTCTTGATGGCAGTACAAGGGGCACTGGGTGGAAGCTGAGCCATAGGAAGTTTCATTTAAACATGAGGAGGAATTTTTTTCCCTGTGAGAGTAACGGAGCCCTGGTACAGGCTGCCTAGGGGGGCTGTGGAGTCTCCCTCTCTGGAGATATTCCAAACCCACCTGGATGTGTTCCTGTGTGATCTGCTCTGGGTGACCCTGCTTTGGCAGGGGGTTGGACTGGATGAGCTTTGGAGGTGCCTTCCAGCCCCTGACATTCTGGGATTCTTTGGTGTGAGGGTGCTGGAGGCCTGGAGCAGGCTGCCCAGAGAGGTTGTGGAGTCTCCTGGGGAGAGATTCCAGCCCCAGCTGGGCATTGTGCTCCTGGGCAAGCTGCTGTGGGTGCCCTGTTCTAGCAGGGGTGGGGTTGGGCTTGAGGTCCCTTCCAGCCCCACCCCGTGCTGGGTTTCAGTACCTGATTTGCAGATCATTGCTCAGGAGTGCTCTGGCTGTGATCTGGTAGCAGGGACAGGAGCTCCCATGGCTGCAGATGCTGCTGCCTGGTTCCACCCCAAGGTGTGTTTTGCTTTCCTGCTGTGTAGGCTCATAGTCAGGAGTGTCTGGGGCTTGTCTGCTGTGATGTAAACCACTCCTGCCCTTCTGCCTCTCCTGATCTCAGGAACATGTGCTTGAACCCAGTTGTCTCTCAGGTTCCAGCTCAGCACATCTGTGACCTTTCTGGACCCAGACCCTGGGCTGTTCCCTGGCTGTGGAGCAGTGTGAGAGCAGCCCACCAGGGCTTGGCTTCTCCTCCCTCTGCCCTGGTGGTGGCTTGGCTGATAGAGGCTCCTTAAACTGTCAGTTAAATGCACAAGGAGGTGTGCAAAGAGCTCCTCACACCAGTTCCTGCCACAGCCTGGGGTCTTCCCTGTGGAGCTCTGCCCCCTGGGTCACTGTCCTGAGCTGGGCACTGATGTTTGGGGGTCTGTGGAGGAGCAGCTTCCCTTCCAACCTTCCTTCCTCCTTTTGATCTTTCTTTCCTTCTCAAAGAGGAGATCAAAAGTTCTCAGCTGTTTCCCAGTGTTGGAAAACAAAATTGGAGCTTTCTGGAGGCAGGATGTGAGCTCCTGGAGATGAATGGTTCTCTTGTTGTCTCAGGGCCCTGCTGTGATCTTCTCTGGGAGCCACCATATGCTTCCCTCTCGGCTGGAGCCCCAGGGAGGGGGGTTAACAGAAAGCAGGAATAGCTCAGTCTGCCTCAGGACAACTGCCAGGCTGACCCCAGCCCCCTCCCATGCTCCCAGAAATGCACAGATGAAGTTCTGAAGTGAGTGGAAAGTGTCAGCTGTGGTTCTTCATCACCAACATTTTCTCTTCCCTGATGCTGATCTAGGGTAGGCATGGCAGGGGGGGTTGGAACCAGATGATCCCTGTGGTCCCTGCCAACCCTGACTGATTCTGTGATTCCTCACAGTTTCTGGCTGCTTTTTCCTCTCCCCAGAGGTTCTTCTCTTTCCAGCAATAAGTGCTCACTCTTGTTTTTTCATGCCTTGCCTTCCCAAGGGTTCCTCACTTCCTCACTTTTCTCCTGCCTGAGCCCTGCAGCATTTCCAGGATGGACAAAGCTGTAGGCTTCAGGTCCCTGCTCTGCCACAGCCTTCTGGTGTGACCATGGGCACAAAGGGTGAAATCACAGCCTGGTATGGATTAAAGAGACCTTTAAAGCTCATCCAGTCCAACCCCCCTGCACTCAGCAGGGACATCTGCAGCTACAGAAGGTTGCTTACAGCTCCAAACAACCTCACCTGCAATGGTTCCTGGCATGGGAGATCTCCCACCTCTCTGTGCTACCTGGGCCAGGCTATCCCCACCCTCAGTGTCAAACATTTCTCCCTTCTCTCCAGTCTGACTTTCCCTCTTTCAGTTCAGACCATCCCCACCTTGCCCTATCCTAACAGGCCCTGCTCTAAAGTCTGTCCTCAGCTTTTTGCTCAGCCACTTGAAGCAAGGCCACCAGAAGGTCTCTCTGGAGCCTTCTCAAGGCTGACCAACCCCAACTCTCAGCCTAGCCTCACAGCAGAGCCTCTTTTGTCCCCACTCCAACAGGTCCCTGTCTGTGCTGTGCTGAAGACTCCAGAGCTGGCTCCAGCACTGCAGGGTGGGGGTCACAGCAGAGTGGTTTGGGGTTGGATTGGACCTTAAAGCTCCTCCAGTTGCAACTCCCCTGCCATGGGCAGGGACACCTCCCACCAGCCCAGGCTGCTCAAGGCCTCATCCAACCTGGCCTTGACCTGCTGAGAAGAGAAGTGGCCTGGGGCAGAAGCAGAGATGCTGTGGCCACTGTGCTGTGCAGGTCACAGGGAAGCAAGCAGGGAGCTGCTGGCTTCCACATGTGGGCATGGGAGTGTCCCCCTGGCTGCTGCTCTGTGGGTCACAGGGTGATGGAGCTCCTATGGGAACGTGGCAGTGTGTGTGGGAGGAGGGGTGCAGGGAAGAAATGAACCTCCTGGTGCTGGTGTCCTCTCTCTTTCAAGAAAAAACAGGCTGCCCAGAGTGGTTGTGGAGTCCCCTCTGGAGAGCTTCCAACCCCCTCTGGGCATTGTGCTCCTGGGCAAGCTGCTGTGGGTGCCCTGCTGGAGCAGGGAGCTTGGATTGGATGATTCCCTTCCAGCATGCACCATGCTGGGGTTCTGTGCTAATGTGTTCCCCTCTTAGTGCCAGCTCTTTAGGGTGGCCCAGTGCAGGAGCCTCTACTACAAGAGGGATGTGGAGATGCTGGAGGTGTGCAGAGAAGGGCCCCGAGGATGCTCAGAGGGCTGCAGAAGCTCTGCTGTGATCACAGCCTGAAAGAGTTGGGGCTGTGCAGGCTGCAGAAGAGGAGGCTCCCAGGGGACCTTCTGGTGGCATTCCAAGATCTGAAAGGGGCTACAAAAAAGCTGGGGAGGGACTTTTGAGGCTATTAGGGAGTGACAGGAGTAGGGGGAATGGAGCAAAGGTGGAGGTGAGGAGGAAGTTGCTGAGCATGAGAGTGGTGAGAGGCTGGAATGGGTTGCCCCTGCAGGGAGGTGTTTGGGGCCAGATCCCTGGAGGTGTTTGGGGCCAGGCTGGCAGAGGCTGTGGGCAGCCTGCTCTAGGGTAGGGTGTCCCTGGGCATGGCAGGGGGGTTGGGACTGTCTGATCCTTGTGGTCTCTTCCAACCCTGACTGATTCTAGGAGGGTAAGCAGCACCCATCAGGCTCAGCCCAGCCTCTTGCTCTGTTGCATTCAAGCTCCCAGCTCAGGTTCTGCAGAGGGGACGTTTTCAAGCCAGTTTGTGGTGGAGCTGCCTGCAACTGTTCCATAAACCAGACAGGACCTGCAGGGAGCTGGACTGGGCAGGACTTTGTGTTGTTGACTCTCTGCACCTTTACACCAAGAGGCAAAATCCACTCCCAAGTGTTTACCCTCATGCAGGGTGTGTGCTTTGGGGGGGGAAGTGCTTGGATGTGCCTGAGATCTGAGCTGAGCTTCGTCCCTCAGCAGCCACCAGTTCTCCAGAGCAGTTTGCAGCTCAGGGTGTGACTGGGCCTTGCTGCTGCTGCTGGAGGCAGAAATGTGACCTCTGCTTTGGCACTGCCCTCTGGATAGGGGAGCTGGAGAAATGCTGCTGCTTGTGCAGCTGAGAGTCATGGGATCAGAGACTGCTTTGGGTTGGAAGAGACCTTTCAGATTGTCTAGTCCAAGCCTTAAGCCAGCACTGCCATGGCCCTCAGCACCACATCTAAACAGCTTTGGAACTCCACCACTGCCCTGGGCAGCCTGGCTCAGACCTTGACAACCCTCAAGGAGAAGAAATTGTTCTTTGTGTTCAATCTCACCCTTTCCTGGCACAATTTCAGGCCATTTCTTCTCCTTCTGTCACCTCATACTAGGGAGAAGAGACCAACTCCTACCTTACTCCAACCTCCTTTCAAGGAGCTGTAGAGAGCAATGAAGTCTCCTCTCAGCCTCCTCTTCTCCAGACTCAACACCCCCAGCTCCCTCAGCTGCTTCTCCCCAGCCCTCTTCCCCAGCTCTGTTGCTCTTCTCTGGCCCTGCTCCAGCCTCTCAATGTCCTTCTTGGAGTGAGGGACCCCAAAACTGAGCCCAGGATTCAAGCTGCTGCCTCCCCAGTGCCCAGCACAGGAGGGCAATCCCTGCCCTGCTCCTGCTGGCCACATCATTGCTTCTCCAGGCCAGGCTGCTGCTGCCCTTTTTGCCCATCTGGGCACATCCTGGGCTCATCTTCACCTGCTGTCAACCTGCATCCCCAGGTCCTTTTCCACCAGGCAGTTTCCAGCTGACTGCTCACCAGTGAAGGGCTGCTGCAGTCGTCAGCTCTGTGCTGGAGCAGAGGATGCTGCCTGGACAGGCTAATCAGAGGGCTGCAGCTCCTCTACTGTGAGCACAGCCTGAAAGAGTTGGGGCTGTGCAGGCTGCAGAAGAGGAGGCTCCCAGGGGACCTTTTGGTGGCCTTGCAGGATCTGAAGGGGGCTACAAAAAAGCTGGGGAGGGACTTCTGAGGGCATCAGGGAGTGCCAGGACTGGGGGGAATGGAGCAAAGCTGGAGGTGGGGAGATTGAGGCTGGAGGTGAGGAGGAAGTTGTTGAGCATGAGAGTGGTGAGAGGCTGGAATGGGTTGGCCCTGCAGGGAGGTGTTTGGGGCCAGATCATGTCCTGGAGGTGTTTGTGGCCAGGCTGGCAGAGGCTGTGGGCNCAAGGGGCTACAAAAAAGCTGGGGAGGCACTTTTGAGGCTGTGAGGGAGTGACAGGACTGGGGGGAATGAAGCAAAGCTGGAGGTGAGGAGATTCAGATTGGACATGAGGAGGAAGTTGTTGAGCATGAGAGTGGTGAGAGGCTGGAATGGGTTGCCCCTGCAGGGAGGTGTTTGGGGCAGAGGCTGTGGGCAGCCTGCTCCAGGGTAGGGTGTCCCTGGGCATGGCAGGGGGGTTGGGACTGGCTGCTCCTTGTGGTCCCTTCCAACCCTGACTGTTTCTAGGATGTCTCAGCAGCACTGCCTGCAGCCCCAGGAGCTGTTCAGCTCTCCTGCTCCTGCCATTCTCCCTCCAGCATCTCCATGTTTTATCCACTCTGCCACTTGTGTCACTGCACTGACAGGACTTTGCCTGCTGCGGTGGGAGCAGTTTGGCAGTTTGCTTGTTGTGGTGGGAGCAGAAGACCCCCCCCCAACTATCAAAAGGAGGCTGAGGGTTTTGTTCTCAGCCAGCACAATGTCCACGTGTGGGCTTTTATCTCCCTTGCAGCCCTGCGACATCCTGTCCCCTCTTCAGCCCTCCTGTGCTGAGAACACTTTCCCAAGCTCTGGAATGAGACTCTGGGAGTTGTGAAGGTCTGGGGCAGACTTTCTCACCATGTGCACAGGCTGCAAAAGCTTGAGAAAAAAAAAATTTCTCCTTGCTGCATCCCTTTCTCTCGAGGCTTTAACTCTTTACCATCCTCTGCCAAAGCCTTCTCAGTTTCGCTTCTGCTCTTCCTCCGCACCTGAGGGACTCTGTGGTGAGCCCCACAGCAGAATGTAGACACTCCAGGTCTGGGTGAGGTGCTGACAAAACCTGATCCATGCCTCTTGGTGGGTCCTCTGGGTGTGGAGGGAGCTTTAGTCCTCTGCTCTCATTTAAACGTGAGGAGGACTCTTGTCAGTGGTGCCCAGGGACAGGAGAAGAAGCAATGGGCACAAACTGGGAGCCAGGACTTTCTAGGACTGGGGGGAATGGAACTAAGCTGGAAATGGGGAGACTCAGGCTGGAGGTTAGGAAGAAGTTGTTCAGTATGAGGGTTGTGAGATGCTGTTGTTGGGCGTAAGAGTGGTGAGAGCCTGGAAGGGGTTGCCCAGGGAGGTGGTGGAAGCCTCATCCCTGGATGTGTTTAAGGCTAGGCTGGATGAGGCTGTGGGCAGCCTGATCTAGTGTGAGATGTCCCTACCCATGGCAGGAGTATTGGAACTGGCTGATCCTTGTGGTCCCTTCCAACCCTCACTCATTCTATGACTTCAAATGTCCCTTCCAGCCTGAACCAGGCAGTGACTCTGAAGTACTGTGTGTGAAACCCCTGCAGCCCCCATCCCTCTCTTTGCCCTTCTTCCTGCTCCCTGAGCCCTCACCCCTCTCTCTGTGCCCTTCTCCCTGCTCCCTGAGCCCCCATCCCTCTCTCTGTGCCCCTCTCCCTGCTCCCTGAGCCCCCATCCCTCTCTCTGTGCCCTTCTCCCTGCTCACTGAGCTCTTTCCCAGCACCAAGACGCTTCAGACTGAAGCCCTCATTTCAGCAGCACACTCAGGTCCTCTGCAGAGCATTGTCCCAAGCACAACTCCAGGCTGGGTGGTGAGTGGCTGGAGAGCAGCTCTGAGGAAAAGGACCTGGGGGGCTGGGTGGATGAGAAGCTCAACAGGAGCC
>VWZI01010250.1:0-16769 GCA_013396835.1 Psilopogon haemacephalus
GGGGTTTTAAAAGGTGGGGGGGCAGGTCACTGCAAACCCAGTACAGAACATAAGGAAAAACTTTTTTGCTGTAAGAGTGACAGAGCCCTGGAACAGGCTGCTCAGAGAGGTTGTGGAGTGTTCTTCTCTGGAGACATTCAAAACCCACCTGGATGTGTTCCTGTGTGACCTATTTTAGATGATCCTGCTCTGGCAGGGGAGTTGGACTGTGAATGATCTTTTGAAGTTCCTTCCAACCCATGAGATTCCATGATTCACTAATGTCTCAGTCCAGAAGACAGAGACAAGATTTAGTTTCTCACAAGTAGTCAGAATTTTTGTCCTTCCACCTTGTAGAATGTAGCCATGCCCATCAAAGGCAGGGATCTAATCTCTACCGAGAAACACCTGCAAATACTTCAGTGAAATTCCATACATTATTTTGAATGCAAGAGATGATGTCACTTTTTTTT
This sequence comes from Psilopogon haemacephalus, assembly GCA_013396835.1. Taxonomy (NCBI): domain Eukaryota; kingdom Metazoa; phylum Chordata; class Aves; order Piciformes; family Megalaimidae; genus Psilopogon; species Psilopogon haemacephalus. The sequence continues at coordinate 453 of VWZI01010250.1, forward strand.
AAATTGAGTAGGCTCCATACCAAAGAGGGAATGGTCTGTTGCAGCCAGGAGGGAATGGTCTGGTATGTCAAGGAGGGAATATGCTGTGGTATGGCCAGGAGGGAATATGCTGTGGTACAGCTGGGAGGGAATACACTGTGGTACAGCCAGAAGGGAATGCCGTGGCATACTGCAGTAGTGTTTGTGATGTGAAATGTGAATATTTTCTTTATGACTTAGTAAACATGCTCATATATTATGTATTACAAAACTTGGTACTCCATTAGTCAGCTGAGAAAACCCAACACTTTGCAGAAACTGCAAATATATTGGCTTATTTGCAGCTGTCATCATGTGTAATTTTGGTCTTTATCTGTAATCTATGGAAAAATCCATTCTTCCTTGGAGCAGGTAGAACTGTCTTCTCCTGAAATCAGGATGGAATCATAATGAGGTTTGGTTGTAAACTTCACATCACAGCATCAGCTTGGAAAATTCTTGAGACAAGCCAGAAATTAACCAGTACTATAAAAGTACTGGAGTAGGGGAGAAAGAAACCAATGAAGGAAGATGGGAAACTTAAATCATAGAATCATAGAATGGTTTGGGTTGGAAAGGACCGCCAAAGATCATCTAGTCCAACTGTCCTGCAGTTAACAGGGGAATTCTCCACTAGATCAGGTTGCTCAGAGCCATATTGAGCCTCACCTTGAATATCTCCAGTAATGGGTCCTTCACTACCTCCCTGGGCAACCTGTTGCAGCATTCCACTACCCTTGTGGTGCAGAACTTGTTCTTAACATCCAATCTAAATCTGCTATTCTCTAATTCAAACCATTGCCCTCATCCTGTCACTGCAGGCCTTTGCAAACAGTCCCTCTGCAGCCTTCTTGTAACCCCCATCAGGTACTGGAAGGTCACTATTAAGACTTCCTGTAGTCCTTCCTCTTCTCCAAACTGAACAACCTCAGCTCCATCAGTCTGCTGCATTAATTGCTGAATCTTCGTTTTACATTCACTTAGTCTGGAAAGGTCAGATAACTGGTTTTCATACTTCTTCTGTCAGTAAATTACTTAGTAAAATTATAACTTGGGAATTAATTTGATAGAGCAGGTGAACAAAAGACAGGACTGGACACTGTGAGCAAATGTACAGTATAAAGTTGTGCTTTCTAGAACTCATTTTGGGCCAGGAATGCTTCTGCTATGTATTAATGATATTAATACAAGCTGACAAACAGCACTGGCAATAAATATATGAGTGGGGGGGTGAGGGCTGTGCCCACAGTAGACATAGAGAACCATTTTGTTTGAAATGTTGCCTAGTTTACCTCATTTACATGAATGTAGCTATTATCTATCAAGAAGAGTTGACATGTTCCACACAAGGACCTAAGATGGAAATCATAGAGTTACAGAATGGCTTGGTTTGGAGGGTACCTTGAAGATCATCTTCTTCCAATCCCCTGCAATGTGCAGGGATACTTCCTGCTAGACCAAGTTGTTCAGGGCCCAAACCAGCCTGGCCTTCAATGTTTCCAGGGTTGGAGTTTCCACAGCTTCTGTGGGCAATCTGTTCCAGTGCCTGACTACTGTTGTGGGGAAGAATTTCTTGCTAATGTCTAATCTAAATCTGCCTTCTTCCAGTTTGAAGCCCTTGCTCCTGACCCTGTCAGTATGTGCCTTTGAAAAAAAAAAAATCCATCTCCAGTTCTCCTGCAGGCCCTTCATATACTGCTCTAAGGTCTCCCCTGTCCACACTGTCATGAGAAGAGAGGGATTGTTTTAAATAGCCACAAGTTTTCTAACCTCTAAATTCTCTTCAGTATTCTAGGGTGGTGCTACACACACAAAAAAACCCGAAACAAAACAGACTCCTCTGAGAAGAAATCTAATAACTTTCCAAGGTAAGAGATAAGGCATAAACCACACAGGATTGCAGTCTTTACTACCTAAAAATACAGAGCTGCAAGATTAAAAGTAGTGATTAAGATCTTCTTATATGTTTTTAAAATATACAGGCAATAGTCACTTCATGATTTAGCAGATTAATTAATATAAAGTTGAGTTAGCTCTAGGATTATTCAGAACTACTTGTCTGTACTCCAGAGATTTTGGAATTAGATTTGAAAAAGAAAAACTGTACAAAATATGCATTACTCCAATAATTAACTACCTGAAAAAAAAGAATTATCCCACCCAGGTCTCCATAATTTAGAGAGTCAAGAAGTGATGTCAGTCTTCCAGACATCTGTACAGGCCCTTCTTACTCTGAGTGTACTTCAGCATCTCTCTCATAAATTCTCTTATGATGATTGGTGGAAAAAAAACCCACCATTTGCTTGCACTTATTATTTATTTAAAGGTTTTTTTAACCCCTTTCCTATTGTTTAAAAAATTTAATATAGAAGTAGAAAATTGAGAAGTAGTCAGGTGTGTCTTGAGAGAGATAAGCACAGAGGGGAGCGGAGCATCTTCCTTGTGAGGAGAGACTGAGGAAGCTGGGGATCTGCTGCTTGGAGGAGACTGAAAAACGACCTCATACATGTTGATAAAGATGTGAAGGGTGAGTGCTAAGGAGCCAGACTCTGCTGGGTGATGCCCAATGACAGGACAAGAGGCAATGGTGGAAGCTGAGGTATAGGAAGTTTCATGTAAACATTAGGAGGAATTTTTTCTCTGTGAGGGTGACAGAACCCTGGAACAGTCTGCCCAGGGGGACTGTGGAGTCTCCCTCTCTGGAGATATTTAAAACCCACCTGGACATGCTCCTGTGTGATCTGGTAAAGGAGATCCTGCTCTGGCAGGGGGCTTGGACTGGATGAGCTTTCCAGCCCCTGACAATTCTGTGATTCTGTGATCTTTTGATTTCAAAAAGTTTGCAAGTCATACTGATGGGAAGTATTTAGATGCAACAGAGATTCTTCATCTTTTCCACAGTCTAGGAAGAATTAAGGCTGTGATACAGCACAATAATTATGTAATGGCTTCTTGAGGGGACTTTAATTTCTTTGAAGAAACCCCAACAGACTTCTCTTGGTAAAGAGATGCTGTGACTATCTCCCTGTGCTAGGTGAGCTGCTTCTGCAGCAGCAGGAAAGGTTTGTCTGCCTGGCATGTCTGTAGATATTTTTGGCATCTCCATTATCAGAGATGTCTGTTTTGAAGAACAGAGCATGTCATCAGTGAGGACTGGCTTGACTGGCAGTCTGTGTCAGCATCTGTCTGTGTTTGTCTGTGATACAGCCATGCAGAGACGTCTGAGGTGCCACTGAGCAGAAAGTGTGTGGTGGGAGGCTGTGTGTTAGGGTCAGGCTGGTGCCAGTACTGACGGGGAGGGAGCATGCCCTTCCCCAAGGGTCAGCTGTGTGCCAGCCAGCTGAGCAGTGCTCAGGGCAGGTCCTAGTCACCTGTACTGTGGGCAAGTGTAAAGCTTTCCCTGATGTAGCCCATCTCCCACATGGTCCAATAAATAAATGTGTACTTGCTGTATCCTGTTGTCTCGTGATACTCTCTTCCCCACTGAGGAAAGAGAGAGGAAACCACTACAAAAACAGCACAGATTTTGTAGGCGAGACAGTAAAATTGGCCTTACCCATTCTGCATGGTGGTGGTTTATTCAGTATGAGAGGATGCTTGCGCCTCCACCCACTTTAAATTGTTGAACTCTGGTGGCAGTCAGGAGTCTGTTATAAAATGTTAACAATAATGAAACTAGCTTGTTCTCTTCTCTTTAGAAGGTAAGGTGTGGGTGCATCATCCTGGTATGAGGTGTGCAGATGTAGACTTAAACATAGGTATAGGGTTGTCTGCAGGGAGTATTAGAAACCACAGAATGGCTGGGGTAGGAAGGGGCCCTAGAGAGAGGGACACATCTCAACTAGACTTGGTCGCCCAAGGCCTCATTGAACCTAGCCTTGAACACCTCCAGGGAGGATGCATCCACAACCACTCTGGGAATCTATTCCAGAGTCACATCGCCACCATACTGAAAGACTTCTTAAGATCCAGTCTAGCTGTACTCTCTCTCAACTTCAAACCATTCCCCTTAGTCCTGTCAATAGACACCCTTATGAAAAGTCTCTGTCCTGCTTTCCTGTGGGCTCCTTTCAGTTATTGTAAGGCAGCCATGAGATCCCCCAGAATCTTCTCCAGGCTGACCAGCCCCAGCTCTCTCAGCCTATCCTCCTAGCAGAGGTGCTCCAGCCCTTGCATCATCTTTGTGGCACTCCTCAGGACTCATTCCAGTGCATTGACATCTTCACACATTTAATGTAGAATCATAGACCTTCAAGATCATTGAGTCAAACCATTGTCTAACTCTACCAAGTCTGACGCTGAGCTGTGTCCCTTAGCACCACATCTCTCTGTCTTTTAAGCACCTCCAGAGTTGGGGATTCAGGTGCCGTGAGAACCCTCAATGTTCTTGTAGTGAGGGGCCAAAACTGAACCCGTTACTCAAGGTATGACCTCAGCAGTGATGATTCCAGGGAAGCAATCACTTCTCTGGTGCTGCTGATCACACGGTATGAAGGAAAAGAAGTAAGAATGTTTTGTTGTTAAGTTCATATGGGCAGTGTGAAAGGAGAGAGACAGAAAGTGTGTCCCAATCTGCTTAGCTGAACATTAGAAGCGTGGTCATTAACACGGCTTGCTGTCAGCTTGTGCTTAATGCAGAATGTGTTTGAGATTATAAATGTTGTGTGGTGGCTATAGACATGGAGCTGGGACCTTTCTGTGTTTACCTGATTATGTTGCTAAGCCTCTCCTTTGTGTTCTTAGCCTTTCCGTTGTTTTTTTATTTATTCCTAGTTATATACTTCAACAGCCTACTAAATGTGTTATTTTCAATAATATTTCCTTTTCCTTGCTGTTTAAGCCTTCTAAGCATTTATAGATGGCTATATTCTTACTCAGTAGGCACTTGGCTAATCTATACCAATTTATCTCCTTTATGAATTATTCCTTCTAGACCTTTGCCAGATTACACATCACTGAATGCAAATGAAATGTGCTTCAAACTTTATCAATGAGTAAACCAGCAACAGCAGCTTCTCTTACTACAGTGCAGCAGCAAAAGCCCAAAGATCAGAAACCTTATTTTCCTTTTTTTTCAAGAAAAATAATGAGAGGATTTGGCAAAATAAACATAATCTTTGCTACACTACTCAGATACCTGATGAAGTGCTGGAGTCACTGCTGCTTGTTTGGCCACATTCTGGTTCTCCTTGAGACCTGACCAGTAGTTTGAACCCACAGATGGGATGCATTGTGTTGACTGGGAGCAATTTAAGCAGGAGATGCCCCTGTGGCCACAGAACAGCAAATCAAAGTCCCCCATACAGGATCACAGGATATTAGGGGTTGGAAAGGACCCAAAGAGATCATTGAGTCCAATCCCCCTGCCAGAGCAGGACTATAAAATCTAGCTCAGGTCACAGAGAAACACATTCAGATGGGCCTTGAAACCCTGTATAGTAGCAAATGTACAGATATGCAGCAAATGTACAGAAATGCAGCAAATATTTGTTGATTCTTTGGATGATATTATGGAGTTGGTGTTCTTCTGCCTGAGGACAACTTGGAAGCTTTCTAATTACTGAGTGCTTTTGAACTTCACAGAATCATAGAATGGTCTAGGTTGGAAGGAACCTCCAAAGGTCATGCAGTCCAACCCCCTCCATCCCCTCTGAGGATGTCAGGACATCCTCAACTAGATCAGGTTGCCCAGAGACCTGTTGAGCCTCACCTTGAATACCTTCAGGGATGGGGCCCCAACCACACCCCTGGGCAACCTGTTCCAGTGTCCCACTACCCCCACAGTGAAGAATTTGTTCCCACCTGTGGTGGTTTTGCAGTTACCTGTCCCCCCACCTTTTGATATAAACCCCGGCTAGGACTCAGAGACACTGGAAGTTGATAAATGAAGCTTTATATTTACAGCAATGCACAATATACAAGCAGATATTTACAAGGTATAACAGATATTTACAGATATATACAATGAAAAGGTAATACAGAAACACCACACCCCTCTCAGAGACCAAAATCCCCAAGAGGGGTAACCAACCACCCCCTACCACCTTTCCTCCCTTCCCCAGTCTTACCTCACCACCTGTTGATGCTGCAGTTAAGTGGAGGTAGATTGGCCACGGGGATTAGCAGTAGAAAGAAGTTAGTAGTATTACTGAGAATTAGCTACCAAGGCAGAGAGACAAAGGAACCATGCAAGAGAAGCAGCCGCAGCCCAGCGAGGTCTGAAACCATCTGTGTTATCTATATTTTGGTTATAACTTTTAAAAACAACTTTTTTTTTCTTTCTCAGTAAAGCTCTGGTGTGGTGAAGTGACATACTGTGTTTTCCTCTCTCAGCCAATAGTCTAATTTCTCACTCAAATTCTCCAATTAGTTCAAACCAGCACATCACCATCCAAACAAAACCCATTCACTGTGAACACAAATTCAAAAGATTTCCCATGTATGTTACTTTTCTCTTCCTTTGATCCTTTATCAGCAACAGCAGCAGAATGCAATTGTGAAAGGTGTTTGAGCTTTAAGAAAGGGTTTGATTGGTTGATTGTTTTCTCTCTAGTGGAAAACTTTAACAAATACATGTGGATTTTGAAAATTTGGGGGGTTTGGCTTACTTCACTAAACAAATTGCCTGAAGCAGGAGTAAAAAAAAAAAAAAGGAAATCCCTGATCTTTGCTTTTAAATATCCACTGCAGAAGAACAGCATGATTCATACTTAATTATGTAGTGACTATCAAGCTTATTTCTTGAGATTATTCCTTCTTACAGTATTTGGCCTTGATTTTTCTCAGTATCAGTTTGACTGTGCTGTAAGTAAGAGAAAACCTGCTTCTTGATATTTAGGAGCAATGGAGTAATGTCAATGGTGTGGAAATAGCAGCTGTGGGCAAAATCCTTGAAAACGCACCCAGAACATTCCAAAAAAGCTTTTGTGGCTTTAGCTGAAACCTTCTCTATAAGTTTGAGAGGGAATTTACATGCACAGCCATTTCCCATGAAGATGTCTGAGCTGTTTCAGAATAAACAATTGCACACATCAGCAACTGTTTTCACATGCAAATATGAGCTACTGTGCATATGGATTTTATAGGAGCTTTATGGAAACTTCCAGTATCTGAAGGGGGCCTACAGGAAGGCTGGGGAGGGACTGTTCACAAGGTCTTGTAATGACAGGACGAGGGGTAATGGGTTCAAATTGGCAGAGGGGAGATTTAACCAGGATGTTAGGAGAAAGTTCTTCACAGTGAGGGTGGCAAGACACTGGAACAGATTGCCTGGGGAGGTTGTGGTTGCTCCCTCCCTGGAGGTGTTCAAGGCCAGGCTGGATGAGGTCTTGAGCATCCTGATCTAGTGGGAGGTGTCCCTGCTTATGGCGGGGGGTTGGAACAGGATGATCTTTGAGGTCTCTTCCAACCTAAACCATTCTATGATCCTATGATTCTATGAAATAGTCCCTGCAATAACCTAGCCAATAACACCTCAGCTTTCAGTGGTGTTATTCTGGTATGATCATTGCTGCCACAATTGCCTGACAGCTGTGGAATTTTCTTTCTGAAATTGCATGTTTGTATCTGACTAAGGTCAGCTTTGGATTAGAGCAAGACAAACAAATATGAGGACATAAGCAGGTGGGTTGATGATAGTAGAACAGTGGATGTGATTTATCTTGATTTCAGTGAAGCATTTGACACTTCTTCAACAGCATCTTTGAGGCTAAACTGAGGCAGTGTGGTCTGGATGTTCAGGTAGTGAGGTGGATGGGAATTGGTTGAAGGAAAGAAGTAAGAGAGTTGTGGTCAGTGGGATGGAGTCCAGTTGAATGCCTGTGACTAGCAGACTCCCACAGGGGTCAGTACTGGGACCAGTTCTGTTCAATATATTCAACAATAACCTGGATGAGGGCACAGAGTGCACTGTCAGCAAGTTTGCTGATGACACAAAGCTGGGTGGAGTGGCTGCCACACCAGGAGGCTTTGCTAACATTCAGCCAGAATTAGGCTTCAGAGATGGGGAGAGAGAAATGGAATGAAGATCAACAAGGGCAAGTGTAGAGTCTTGCACCTGGGAAAGAACAACCCCAGGAATCAGTATAGGTTGGGGACTGACCTGCTGCAGAGCAGTGAAAGGGAAAAGGATGGGAGGTTGACCACGAGCCAGCAATGTGCTCTTGTTGCCAGGAGGGCCAGTGCTGTTCTGGAGTGGGTTAGAAGGGCTGTGGTTAATAGGTCAAGAGAGATTTTCCCGCCCCTCTACTGTGCCCTGGTGAGGCTGTATCTGGAGTACTGTGTCCAGTTCTGGGCCCCCCAGTTCAGGAGGGAGCACAGAACTGCACAGAGCCAGAAAGATGATTAAGGAAATGGAACATCACTGTCACGAGGTGAAACTGAGGGAGTTGGGGCTCTGGTGCTTGGAGGAGTCTCAGATGTGGCTTCTTTCATGTTGATAAAGGGGTGATGGGTGAGTGTTAGGAGGATGGAGTTAGGCTCTTGTACTGGGTTGAGGCTAGCTGCCCCCACCCTGAGCCCAAAAGCCCAATAAAGACTCAAAACGATTTGGAAGTAAAAAGGGTAAACTTTAACAACAAGTAAGAGGGAAAGGGATTTTTTACAAAAGGTGGGAGAAAGGGAAACAAGCTTTGGGATATGGGGAATAAGGGAAAAGGGTACAGAGACCAGGGAGAAGGGGGAGAAGGAAAAAAAATACAACCGCTGCAGGCAGCTGAAGTTCGATTGGCTTTGGAAAGCAGGATGCGGGAATCCTATTGTGAAAAGTCTCAGTCCCAGTCTCAGCAGACAATAATGGTGCTCTTCCACACGGTGGCAGGGAGACATGTGCTGCAGCAGCACAGAGCGCGAGCAGGTGCTCGACCAGCCGGCACGAGGAGAAGAGGAGAAGCAGCAGAAGAGAGAAGAGAAGGGGGGGACTGGGTTCCCCCTCTTATAGTCCCAAAATCCCAGCAGGAAGTGGGAGTGTCTAACCATGTAACCTGGGAAAAGGGTGAAACCATTCCTTGGGAAAAGACAGTGGGTCCCAGGGGGCTTAAACCTTCACAGCTCTGCTTGGTGATGCTCAATGACAGGACAAGGGAAAATGGGTGGAAGCTGAGGCATATGAAGTTCCATGGAAACACGAGGAGAATTTTTTTTCCCTGTGAGGGTGACAGAACTCTGGAACAGTCTGCCCAGGGGCTTTGGAGAGTCTCCCTTTCTAGAGATATTAAAAAACTACCTGGATGTGTTCCTGTGTGATCTGCCGTAGGTGAACATCTGGCAGGAGAGATGGATCTTTTGAGGTCTCTTCCAGACCCTTACACACTGTGATTCTGTGAAATAGTGGTTCAACTTGTGATGTATATGTTTAAAAGTCAGACGTTATGATAGGTTTAACAACTCTTAAGTTTATTTTTCTACAAAGGGTAAGATGAAATCTTTAACCTAAATTAGACACTTAGACTCTCAAGTCAGCCTAAAAGGTAAGCAATCACCGGAAGGTCTTTATGGACACTGCTGGAAATAGGTCTGTGAGACACCTAGTGGGTCATAATTTCCTTTAGGTGCTGCTTGTCTTCTTCTAGAGGCCTCAAAGGACATGAATTCTACCTTTCTTCTGGTCATCGGCATAGTAGTATTAATTTCTTCTAATACATTTATTTGTATGAAATGTTTTTCTAACATCAGCATATGTTCCTAAAGAAGCCTGGAATTTTCCTTTGCTTGAATGTGGGAAACAAAAGGATAGAGACCAAGGAAGAAGGAGTGCAAACACATACTTTGCCATGGCCTTTTGTTTTGCTTCATTGCAGGACAGGAAGCTGAGCCTTGCAAAACTTATAATTGTGCAGTTTATCATTGTCACTGGGAAGACAAATTGTGCTTTTTAGATATAGCAATAGGGAAGTCCTACACCACTGGAAGATCATTACAAAGAAAGAGTAATCCCCCTTAGCCAGCCTCCTCTTGTATTGATTGGGGGCAATTGAAGAGGCAGGTATTATAAATTATGTAGCTTTTATAATTTCCAAAGCCCCACCCACAATCTGTGTGTAGATTAGTTTAAGTTTGGGTTCTAATTCAGTCGGGAAAAGTCTTCACCAGGATGCCTTTTCTTGTAATTCAGGAAAAATCAGAAAAATGGAAAGGTTTGGGCATGAAACAGCTTTGCCCTGCTTAGAGATGGGAGACTGTCTCTTTCACAGCAGTGTCCAGAGTCCAGTGCCTGCCAAAGTCCAAGATCGCTGTAGGCACAGCTTTCACGAAGCCACGATTGTGAAGCAAGGCAGGGGAAAGCCGGGGTGCTCCACGGTATTCCCATGAATGGCTGCAGTTTACCATTAGAGGCAGGTCCTGCAGCAAGAAGCCAGGATGCTCCTCAAGGTCTGGCTCAAAGTCTGTGTGAGGTTCGTGTCTCCAGGTCCATGTTCAGGTCCGTGCAGGTCCGAGTGCAGGTCCCAGTGAAGGTCCGTGCAAGTCCTGCTCCAATCTGTCCAGCTGCCATATATATACTGAGGTGATTTGTTGCCTCCCTGTTCAAGCCCACGGAGGGTGGGAGAAGGCACTTCACACCTATTATACTAAGCCTCCGGTGACAGAGGTGGGGAGGGAGGAAGACCGTTTCCTGCCCTATTCACACCTCTGGTGGGGCAGTGAACTGGGGTGCACTCTGCCAAAGTTCACACCCCATTCAAACCTCCGGTGGGGCAGCACCCTGCCCCACCACAGTTCACACCTCACACCTCACTTAAACCTCCTGTGGGGCAGTGCCCTGCTCTGCCACACCTCTCAGCTTCCAGGGAGCTTGCAGTGACAGCAAATGGTTCTGGTGCTTCATTCACCCTGTAAGTGACTCTGGCTGTGGCAAGGAGAACGGTAAGGAGAGGGAGCTTGCAGCAGCAGCATGCCCAAGCACCAGTGGCCCCATTGCTTGCCTCAGTGGATGGAGGCCAAGTGAGCCTCAGTCATTTACAAATACATCTAGCTTGGATTCAAATCCATAAATATAAAATAAAGCTGTTCTTTCTAAACCAGCTCACAACTGCAGTGGTTGAATATCCCCTATCAGCATGCAGGCATGGCATTTTTCTTTGCCTGTGTAACACCTTCTGTCTATGAATCAGAACAAAGAGGGACTTTATATATCATTGACTCTCTCTGCTGGAAGCACAAAGACTTTGCTTCATTTGTCATACATGTTGGCAGAAAGCGTATGGCTGTAGGTACTCTTTGTTGCAGGCAGATATGGGCTGCTGACAGGACTTGAGAAAGGTCTCCAGGCTGCTCCAAATTTTTCATACTAACTATGTTTGGTGTTTAATGATACAATTGTAACAATTTGTTTTTATTGTGCAGAATAGAGGAAGATGTTTCATTTCATCACGTTTGGAATGGCTGCCTATTTGTGTTTAAAATCTCGAAGATAGGCTGGAAACCCCTTTGCTTGTCAGGTCTAGCAAAAATAATTGCAGGAAACTAGAAGCTCTACAGTGGAAAAAGCAGCCCAAGTAGTTGCTTGTTTCCTTCTGTCCACAGGGCTCTAAAGTGATGTGGTCCATCCTAGAAAGGCCTTGATGTTTGCTCCTGGGAGTTAGCTGAATAATACAGTCTTTTGCTCCACATAAAGTACTTAAGTTCTCCTGTGAAAAGGAGGCAGATAAGACAGATAGGGAGATAACCTTCAATAATAATATAACTGTCACAAGATAGGTGTCTATACAAGAGAAAAAAGCCTTGGATGCTCCTGAGGCAAAGAAGAGATCTTGGCTTGAAGCCTCTGTCTCCACTGCATAAAGGTCGCAGGGCACAGCATCAGCACACAGGGGTGTGATGTGTTGTAGGGCCCTGGGAAGTGCAGGGCTGACGTTTTGGGTAAAAGGCCAACTGGACTGCTCTGTCAATAGACCATGTAGTGGGAGAGCTTAGGTGACCTCTGCTGACCTCCATTTCAGTCACTGGAATGACAGAATCATAGAAAGCTCATCCAGTCCAACCTTCAACCCAGCACTGAAGGGACAACACTAACCCATGCCCCTAAGCACTTAAACACATCCAGGGAGAGTGACTGTCTGTGAAGAAATATTTCCTACCATCCAGCCTAAGCATGCCCAGGGATGGTGACTCCACCAGTGCCCTGGACAGACCATTCAAATGTTTGAGAAGCCTTTGATGAAATATTTCTGGCACCTCCCCTGGTGCAGGTTGGAACCATTTCCTCTAGTCCTGTCTCATGCCAGCAAGGACCAGACGCTGCTCCCTCGTGTCTCCAACCTGCTTTCAGGGAGTTGAAGAAAGCAATTAGGTCTCCTCTCAGCCTTCTCTTTTCCACTTTTGAGCAGGTTGGCAGCTGTCGGAAGAAAGGTGTTGGGTGTGAAGATGGTTGGGTGTTTTTATTCTGTTATCTAACCACTCCTATAACTTCATGAAAAACTTTAAGTGGATTAAAAACTCACTAGGGAGACTGGATGTAGAAGTTGCCACAAGCATCACTGCTGAGTACATCAGATCCATTTAGATTGAGGCTTTAATGCAACACTGGCTGGGATTGAACTGCTGCTCTGAGTGTGTTTAGTCAATGCTGTGCTAAATTTCTGGTCTTTGGCTAATTTTTATAGTGCACTTTTTTTTTCTTTGCTGATGATAGTGATCATAAGAAAGCCAAAGCCTTTAGGTCATATAACAACCTTTAATTCTAAACAGAACTCAGATCTAATTTCTACAATCAAATTGCATCCTTATTTCGAACAAATGGATTGTCCTTTTATCAGTACCTGCTGCCTTTCTGGTATTTTTTCATTCTCAGATGCATCAATGATTGTGAAATAACGTCTTGCTGTTTTCTTACTCTGAAAATACTTTACAAGACCGCCTGTAGGTTTAATCTCTTTGCTGTACTTGTGGTCAATGGAAGCACTAAGGGGTAAAATACTTAAGAATGCAAAAACTCCTCAACGATTCCTTTTCAATGTTAGTCCAAAATTGCCAGAAGCTTGATGGATAGAGAGACCTGGATCTCCAAGATATGTTGCTTTCTAAGACTAACAGTGACACTGTGCTATTCTAGACTGATCTTAATTACATTTTAAACCCTTCCTAATAGAAATTTGATCAAAGGCATTTTTTTCTTCCTTCTCCCCTCTCCTATAAAGTACTCTCTAGTTGTATCTGCAGACATCCTGTAGCAGATGGGAAGCCAAAAAGAAGCATCAAAGAGTAGTTTTCCTTTAGTGTCTGTCCTTCCAGTAGAACTGAAAAGACCAGGTAACAAGCTGCAAACCAAGCTTTGGAAATACGCATCTTAGTTATTCCTATTCCTGTAGTAAATCACATTAGGGACTGTCAAAGACACTAATGTCAAGGAAAAAACCCAACAACAGTACCTGGGATGCATGGGTGGAACTATTTCTCCCCAGTTTTCTGTGTTTTTCCATTGTGGAAACTTTATTTAGTTTGAGCAAACTGTCATGAGTTTAGCCTGTTGAATCTGCTGTTCATAGTCAATACCATGCTGCTCTCATGCCAGCTTCAGAATCACAGAGTGTTAGGGTGGGAAAAGGGTCTTGAAAAATCATCCAGTCCAACTCCCCCTGCCAAGGCAGGATCACCTATACCAAATCACACAGGAACTCATCCATATGGGTTTTGAATATCTCCAGAGAAGGAGACTCCCCATGCACAGCCTGTTCCAGTGTTCCATCACCCAAATCTAAGTATGCTATGAAATGAAAGTGCTGGCTGGAGTGAAGCATCATAGGGCTTGAAGTTCAGGTTGTAACATGAGAGGCTTCCTGTTCTGATTGCTGCTTCCATTTTCTGCTTTGGGATGTTGGTCTTTTCCTCTGGGCTGGCTGTGGACTCAGGGTATGAGGTCATTTTATGTCTAGCTCTTGCTTTTCTGCAAAACAGCTAAGGTAAATGGACATTGTATTATTTCCAGTAAACTCCTTATCTCAACGAAGAACTTTTTGTGTGAATTTCCTCTTGATCTGGGGATAGGGGGAGCCTGCTTGTTAGAATGGGCTGTCATAAACCAGGACAGCATTGTGGGGCACAAATAGTGGTTGAGATATGGAGAAGTGAGGTAAGGAGAGGATTCAATTAAGGCTTGCTAAAAGTGTTCTGTATGCATGTTTTTTTCCCATAGCACATTTGCCATGTTGATGCATTTGTTTTCCTGAGGGGCCTGAGGCCTGCCCCTGGTTAGGTTACATAAAACCTTGAGCGTTTTTAGTCAAAGCCTCTTCCTGGTGGCGCTCATCACCTTAGGGGAGTGGATTAGTGCTGTTGTGTAGCTGTGCAGGTTGGTGTCGCAATATGATACGGTTACTCCACTAGCCACTTGGTTTAGATGTAATCTCACCAGAGATGGGCCACATCTTGTCTTGACACAGTTCTTCTTGTTCTACTTTCCCTCCCAGTTTCTGGGGAGGGAGCTTGCATGTGAGAGTGGACTGTCTTTATCCAGGGCACATTTATTTAAATTATAGGAGGCTTCTGTGTGTGCAGGTTTGAACTAATTGGAGGACTTGGATTAGGAACTGGACTATAGGCTGAGAGAGGAAACCAGATGATGTCACTTCACTCACAGATTTCCTGAGAAAGAAAAAAAAAAATGTTTTAAGAGTTGTAACACAAATACATGTAAGTCAGAGTGCTCCAGGCATCTCTGGGCTGTGGCTGCTCTCTTGCATGGCTCCTTTTCCACTAATCTCTTTCTTACTGCTGATCTCCCTGGCCAATCTACCTCTGCCTATATGCTGCCTCAACAGATGGTAAGATAAGATTGGGGAAGAGGGGAAAAGGTGGTTAGGGGTGGTTAGAAAACCCCTCTTAGGGATTTTGATCTCTGGGAGGGGTGTGGTGTTTCTGTATTACCTTTTCACTGTTCTGAGTCCTAGCCTGGGTTACATGAAATGGTGGGGGGGCAGGTAACTACTAAACCACCACATACTTTTAAAAATTGGCTTACCCTACATGGGACTTGAGGTTTAATTACATTTGTTTGATTGCTAATGAATCCTGGAAGTTAAAATGAAGCTGACCTGGCTGTTGTACTCGATTATTCCTTCTCTGACTATGTGTTTTTTACATAGATGGCTTGTAGCAACAATTGACACTTTTACACAGAATTTGGCATGGGAAAAGTTTAAGAAGATGGTCTGGGATTATGTGGACTATATTTTGGGTTATACTGGCTTAATTGTAACTGAAATATCTTCAAATGCTCTTTTTCATGCTTTTATTAAATCAGAAAATATTAGCAGTCAAATGAGCTATTCTACAGCATTAGTACAAGTTATTTTGATGAAGAGCAGTATTCCTGACCCTTGTCAAAATTTCTATTCAAGGACCATGGTGATATATTTAACCTGTGTCATCATTTTCTTCTTAATCATAATTTTATTCTTAATTTCTGCTCTGAGCCTGAAAATTTCTGCTGCAACTTTTAAAAAGCAGACAGATTGTGCCAGGAGAAAAATGTACAAAGAGATTGGAATGCAAACAGTGTCAGAGTCTTGCTGTACTCCCGGACAATGTTTTGAAAACAGTCCCACAGCTGTTTATGTAAATCTGGCACAGTGTACCAAAAAAAAAGATAAGGCTGCAGAAAGTCTTTCTGAAGGTAGTTCAACTTCTCAGACAGCAATTTGTGATTCCAATGAAAAAAATTCTAATATGCTAGCAGCTCATGTTCCCCAAATTTCCGATCCATTACAAGCTCCATCTTCTGTTAAACTGGCCCCTGCAAAAATGAAAGATAAAATTGTGTCAAAACATGGATCAAAAGAAGATATAGGAAGTGGAACAGGTACCTCTGATGTCCAGAAGGAAGAGGAGGAAGAAGAGAAACTTAGTCTTAAAGATCTGACTGGTTTGCTTAGATCTAAATATGAGGACAATGTAAGATTAGTCTACAGGACAGACAATGGCTCTCTGGAAATTAGGAAAGCTGTTAGAAGAGTTGTGTTTGGCCAGGCACCAACAGATCAGCAAGGAGAAGAGGAGGAGAAGGATGACATCCAAAGCTCTAATGACCCCTCAGAAAAGTTAGAAAGGAATATTCCAGGGAATCAGGAGAGCCAATCCTAATCTGGCTGGTGAGATGCCGTACTATTGGTGCAAATGCCCTACAGGTAGGAGACAAGTCTGCAAAGCANAAAATTATTAAGCTTGCCCCTTCATCCTATGCTAACATCCTAGCTAGCAAGTTTCTATCAAAGGATGATAATGGACAGCTCACTGTTGGTGAGTTCACTGCCCAACTGAGGCAGATAGAAGACAGCTTGTCACATAATACCCTAGTCTCTGCCATAG
>VWZI01010253.1:0-16205 GCA_013396835.1 Psilopogon haemacephalus
CTAGTCCTGGCACTCCCTGACACCCTCAAAAGTCCCTCCACAGCTCATTTGTAGCCCCCTTCAGATTCTGAAAGGCCACCAGAAGGTCCCCTGGGAGCCTCTTCTGCAGCCTGCACAGCCCCAACTCTTTCAGGCTGTGCTCACAGCAGAGCTGCTGCAGCCCTCTGAGCATCCTCGGGGCCCTTCTCTGCACACCTCCAGCATCTCCACATCCCTCTTGTCCCAGGGGCTCCAGCACTGGATGCACTACTCCAGCAGAGCACAGCAGAGGGGCAGAATCCCCTCCCTGACCCTGCTGCCCACACTGCTCCTGCTGCAGCCCAGCCTCTGCTTGCCTTTCTGCCCTGCAAGTGCACACTGCTGCCTCATCTTCAGCTTCTCCTCCACCAGCACCCCCAAGTCCCTCTCCTCAGCCCAGCCTGGATTGGTGCTTGGGTTCTGTGAACTACTTACTATCTTGCCTTCATGCCCCTTCGACTTTGAAAGATATTTCTACTCACTAGCTGGCTTGATGATTTTCTTTAGGAGATAAGAGCAAAGCCTTTAAATGTTAAGAGAATGCTTTCATTTATTTGGTTTTATACATATGTAGATATACACTCACATCTAGGGCCATGAGGATGCTCAGAGGGCTGCAGCAGCTCTGCTGTGAGCACAGCCTGAAGGAGTTGGGGCTGTGCAGTATAGAGAAGAGGAGGCTCCCAGGTGACCTTCTTGTGGTCTTCCAGGGTCTGAAGGGGGTCTAAAAAAAAGCTGGGGAGGGACTTTTGAGGCTCTGAGGGAGTGAGAGGACTAGAGGGAATGGAGCAAAGCTGGAGGTGGGGAGATTGAGGCTGGAGGTGAGGAGGAAGTTGTTGAGCATGAGAGTGGTGAGAGGCTGGAATGGGTTGCCCCTGCAGGGAGGGTTTGGGGCCAGATCCCTGGAGGTGTTTTTGTCCAGGCTGGCAGAGGCTGTGGGCAGCCTGCTCTAGGGTAGGGTGTCCCTGGGCATGGCAGGAGGGTTGGAACTGGCTGATCCTTATGATCCTTCCAACCCTTTTCTAATTCTATGATTCTGTGATCTATATATGTATGTCTAATATATGTATAGGTATTGAGGGCTGGGACAGGGAGAGCCTCTGCTCACTTGGGGTGCAAGGATGCTGAAGGGACTGCAGCACTGGAACAGGTCCCTCAAGGCCTCATCTACAGAAGAGCCTCTGAGTTATGCTTATCCTGCACCAACCCACCCTGGTGTGATCAGCAAGCACAAGCAGGTGCCTGGAAATAGGTCTCTCAGGGTTGGGCTTGCAGCCTTGGGTAAGCAAGCAGCAGTCCTCTTCCAGCCATGCATTTCATTCAGCCTGGTTTTTTGTTGTTTTTCTTTCCCCCATCTCCACCTCAGGTTGATGGGAATCAGCAGCCAGATTGTGCGTGGTGCCCATATGGTGGCAGCTGCAACTGAGAGGCTCTGCCCTGCAGCTATTTTGGGCTGTGCCACTCTTTCCTCTCACCCAAGCCCGAAATCTGTGACAGCAAACACTGCAACTGAGTGCCTGTGCCTTGCTCTGACCAGCCAGCAGGCAAGGAGCAGCCTGTGGTATTCATTCTGCACACACAACAAAGGTCACAGAATCACAGAATGGTTTAGGTTGGAAGGGAGCTCGAAGCTCAGCCAGTTCTAACCCCCCTGTGCCATAGGCAGGGACACCTCCCACTAGAACAGGTCAAGGACTCATCCAACCTGGTCCTGAACACTTCCAGGGAGCTTGTGGAGCACAGAAGCATCTCCAGGGAGGTTGTGTAGCACAGAATACATCTCCAGAGAGGTTGTGGAGCACAGAATACATCTCCAGAGAGGTTGTGGAGCACAGAAGCACCTCCAGGGAGGTTTTGGAGCACAGAATACATCTCCAGGGAGGTTGTGGAGCACAGAAGCACACCCAGGGAGGTTGTGGAGCACAGAATACATCTCCAGAGAGGTTGTGGAGCACAGAAGCACCTCCAGGGAGGTTGTGGAGCACAGAATACATCTCCAGAGAGGTTGTGGAGCACAGAAGCACCTCCAGGGAGGTTGTGGAGCACAGAATACATCTCCAGAGAGGTTGTGGAGCACAGAAGCACCTCCAGGGAGGTTGTGGAGCACAGAATACATCTCCAGAGAGGTTGTGGAGCACAGAAGCACCTCCAGGGAGGTTGTGGAGCACAGAATACATCTCCAGAGAGGTTGTGGAGCACAGAAGCACCTCCAGGGAGGTTGTGGAGCACAGAATACATCTCCAGAGAGGTTGNCCATACAAGAGAGCTGTGGAGGTGCTGGAGGCAGTGCAGAGGAGGGCAAGGAAGCTGGGGAAGGGCCTGGGGAATAAATCTGCTGAGAAGAGACTGAGGGAGCTGGGGATGGTTAGTGTGAAACAGAGGAGGCTGAGGGCAGAGCTCATTGCTGTCTGCAGCTACCTGAAGGGAGGTTGTGCAGATGTTGGTGCTGACCTCTCATCAGTGCTAGAACAAGAGGGAATGGCCTTAAGCTGCCACTGGGTAGCTTTAGACTGGACATTAGGAAATATTTTTCAAAGCAATCAGGCATTGGAATGAGCTGCCCAGGGAGGTGGTGGAGTCCCCAACCTTGGAAGTGTTTAAAAGACATTTGTCTGTGGTGCTTGAGGCTATGGTTTAAGGGTGAACTTGGTAGAGTAGGGACATGGGTTGGGCTTGGTGATCCTGAGGAGCTTTGCCAGCCTGGGTGTTGCTGTGCTTCTCTGATGCTGCTCTTGGCTGTGGCACAAGAGAGGCTGCTGCTGGGCTCTGCTCACAGGGAATTGGAGGCAGAACAAGGGAGAATGGCCTCAAGCTGAGGCTGGGGAGGTTTAGATTGGACCTAAGGAAAAAGTTTTTCATGGAGAAAGTAGTTAGGGACTAGAATGAGCTGCACAGGGAGGTGATGGAGTGCCCAGCCCTGGATGTGTTTAGGACTGGAATGAGCTGCCCAGGGAGGTGGTGGAGTCCCCCAGCCTGGATGTGTTTAGGACTGGAATGAGCTGCCCAGGGAGGTGGTGGAGTCCTCAAGCCTGGATGTGTTTAGGACTGGAATGAACTGCCCAGGGAGGTGGTGGAGTCCCCAACCCTGGATGTGTTTCAGGGTGGTTTGGCTGTGGTGCTTGGGGCTATGGTTGAAGGTGAATCTTGCAGAGTAGAGTTCTAGGTTGGCCTTGGTGACCCTGAGGGGCTCTCTCAGCCTGCATAGGACCATAGAATCATAGAAGGCTTTAGGTTGGAAGTGACCTCAAAGATCATCCTGTTCCTGCATGCTGCTGTCATTCTGTGGACTGGGACATGCTGACCTACATCTGGACAGGAGTTCAGCTTCTCACCAGAGACTTTGCTCTGCCCTAACAGCCAAGGGAATCCACTCACTAATGCAGGAAGCATTAGCATGGGCATTGACATTATCCACAGAGGACAAACTTCATTCACATGACCAAACCAGAGAGCCACAAACCCCTTTAAGAGCATCTGAGCTTCCCTTCACTCCATCCCCCCCTCCTTTTTTTCCCCTCTTAAAACATCACCATTGATTTCCTTTCCCAGGCACACTCATTAGCAGAGTCTGGTGACCATCTGAAGTGTTTTCTACAAGGCAGAAAAAAAACCTCAGGAGGTTTTCTTCCTCTGTGGACTGCATTTATGGGCAGATTTTTATTGTTTTGGAGGTTTTTGTTTTGTTTTGTTTTGTTTTGTTTTGTTTTTCTCCCTGTCTCTATTAATATCCCAGAACTTGGTAAAGCAAAAGAATGTCTGTCCCACCACAATTCCCACCATAATCTCATCAGCAAAGACTTTCTGCAGTTAACAATTAACCATTAATGGAAGTGAAGCTTCAGGCTTTGTTTGGTTGGTTTCTTGGGGTTTTTTTCTTCCCCTTTCTGTTTTTCTCCAGTGAGGCTAAATTGAGTACCAAGGCAGAACAGCTCAGCCTGTGCTAGGAGGCCAAGATAAATTCTCTTCTTTCTCTTTTTCATGCATGCAACAGAAATTTGCCTGCACACAGGTTCAAACCACAAAGGCTACAGTGCCCAACCAACTTCATAGAATCCTAGAGTCAGCCAGGGTTGGAAGGCAGCACAAGGATCAGGCAGTCCCAACCCCCCTGCCATGCCCAGGGACACCCTACCCTAGAGCAGGCTGCCCACAGCCTCTGCCAGCCTGGACAAAAACACCTCCAGGGATCTGGCCCCAAACACCTCCCTGCAGGGGCAACCCATTCCAGCCTCTCACCACTCTCATGTTCAACAACTTCCTCCTCACCCCCAGCCTCAATCTCCTCACCTCCAGCTTTGCTCCATTCCCCCCACCCCTCTCACTCCCTGACACCCTCAAAAGTCCTTCCACAGCTTTTTTGCAGCCCAGTTCAGCTCCTGGAAGGCCACCAGAAGGTCCCCTGGGAGCCTCCTCTTCTGCAGCCTGCACAGCCCCAACTCTTTCAGGCTGTGCTCACAGCAGAGCTGCTGCAGCCCTCTCAGCATCCTCGGGGCCCTTCTCTGCACACCTCCAGCATCTCCACATCCCTCTTGTCCCAGGGGCTCCAGCACTGGATGCACTACTCCAGGTGGGCTCTCAGCAGAGCACAGCAGAGGGGCACAATCCCCTCCCTGGCCCTGCTGCCCACACTGCTCCTGCTGCAGCCCAGCCTCTGCTTGCCTTTCTGCCCTGCAAGTGCACACTGCTGCCTCAGCTTCACCTCCACCAGCACCCCCAAGGAGTGAGGGGTGGTTAGTGTGAAACAGAGGAGGCTGAGGGCAGAGCTCATTGCTGTCTGCAGCTACCTGAAGGGACATTGTGGAGAGGCTGCTGCTGGGCTCTGCTCACAGCTCCTCAGTGATGGAACAAGAGGGAATGGCCTCAAGCTTCCACAGGGTGGCTTTAGACTGGACCTCAGGAAACCATCCTATGAGTCAATGCAGTGTTGTTGTCCCCATTTCTTTTTCAGCCAGTGCATTTCCTCAGCCCATGCAAGCAGCTCAGCCAACCTGGTAAGCTTAAAGGGCTAGAGATAATCCAGGAAACTGCAAAGGAGATAACAGGATGAAGTTATAAAGTTAGCTCAGAAGTCAATTTAGTTCACTCTCTTGGGCTAAAATGGGTAAGAACTTGGCAAATTCCACTCTATTTACTATGGACAAGGTCTTGTAATGCCAGGATGAGGAGGAATGGGTTTAAAGTGGCAGAGGGGAGATTGAAACTGGATGTTAGGAGGAAGTTCCTTGCAGTGAGGGTGGTGAGACACTGGCACAGGTTGCCCAGGGAGGTTGTGGAGCACAGAAGCACAGAATTGGATCACATTACTCAATCCCATTCTGTGCTCCACAACCTCTGTGGTAGTGTTCAGGACCAGGTTGAATGAGTCCTTGAGCAACCTGTTCTAGTGGGAGGTGTCCCTGCCTATGGAACTGGCTGAGCTTTGAGCTCCCTTCCAGCCTAAACCATCCTATGATGACCTGTTCTAGTGGGAGGTGTCCCTGCCTATATGGTGCAGGGGGGTTGGAACTGGCTGAGCTTTGAGCTCCCTTCCAACCTAAACCATCCTATGTTTTTTTTTCCTCTCAGACAGGTGTGAGTTGCTCTTCTTCAGCCAGCAGAGTGAAGCTGGTCAGGATGTGTGGTTACTGCTCCCAGCAGAAATGTCCAAGGTTTGCTGATGGCAAAGGCAGCTTTCAGTACTAACAACACAGCCCAGTTTTCATTTTTATTACCTTTTTAGATCTCCCTTCTCCTCCATCTTCTTTTCTTCCTCTCCATGTATTTTCCACCATCTTCCTCCTTTTCTTACCATCTTCCTCCTTTCATCTCCATTTATCTTCCCCCATCTTCCTCCTTTTCTTTCTATCTCCTTCCCTGGAGATGATTCTGTGCTCCACAGCCTCCCTGGAATTGTTCAGGACCAGGCTGGATGAGGCCTTGAGTGACCTGTTCTAGTGAAAGGTGTCACCACCTATGGGGGGTGGTTAGAGCTGGCTGAGCTTTGAGATCCCTTCCAATCTAAGCCATTCTATGATTCTATTTTCTTCCTGAGATATTCTTTACATTAATATCAGAGTATGTGACAGGCTTACAGGATGTCAGGGGTTGGAATCATAGAATAGTTTAGGTTGGAAGGGACCTCAGAGCTCATCCAGTTCTAATCACCCACCATAGGCAGGGACACCTCCCATTGGAACAAGCTGCTCAAGACCTCATCTAACCTGGCCTTAGAATCATGGAATGGTTTATGTTGCAAGGGAGCTCAAAGTTCAGCCAGCTCCAGCCCCCTGTGCCATAGGCAGGGACACCTCTCACTAGAACAGGTCACTCGAGGCCTCACCCAGCCTGGTCTTGAACACCTCCAGGGAGGCTGTGGAGCACAGAATCACAGAATGTGAGCAAAGATCCCATTCTGTGCTTCTGTGCTCCACGACCTCCCTGGGCAACCTGTGCCTGTGTCTCACCACCCTCACTGTGAAGACCTTCCTCCTAACATCCAGTTTCAATCTTTCCTCTGCCCATTTAAACCTAAGAGGAAGGGACCTCAGGAGATCTCTGAGCCCAACCCCTACCTCTTCCAGATCCAAAAGGAATGCAATAAAAATAAGTGTTTTCAGGAGGAACAAAAAAGTTTGAGAATAATAATAATAATAAATGGCTTCAGCATTGGTATGTCTTCCAACATGACCTATCGTATTCTTTCTTTTCTATTCTATTCTATTCTATTCTATTCTATTCTATTCTATTCTATTCTATTCTATTCTATTCTATCCTATCCTATCCTATCCTATTCTATTCTCTTCCATTCCATTCTATCCTATTCC
This sequence comes from Psilopogon haemacephalus, assembly GCA_013396835.1. NCBI lineage: Eukaryota > Metazoa > Chordata > Aves > Piciformes > Megalaimidae > Psilopogon > Psilopogon haemacephalus. Next base: position 6,822 of record VWZI01010253.1, read on the forward strand.
ATTCCGTTCTGTTCCATTCCATTCTATTCTATTCTAACCTATTCTATCCTATTCCATCCTATTCCATTCCATTCAATTCCATTGTAACCTACCCTATCCTATCCTATCCTATCCTATCCTATCCCATCCTATGCTATTCTATTCCATTACATTCTATCCTGTTCTATTCTGTTCTGTTCTGTTCTATTCTATTCTATCTTATCCTCTCCTATCCTATGCTATTCCATTTTATTCCATTCTATTCTATCCTATTCTATTCCAATCCATTCTGTTCTATTCTATTCTAATCTATTCCATTCCATTCAATTCCATTGTAATTTATCCTATCCTATCCTATGCTATTCTATTCCATTCCATTCCATTCTATCCTGTTCTATTCTGTTCTATTCTATTCTATTCCATTGCATTCTATCCTGCTCTATTCTGTTCTATTCTATTCTATTCCATTGCATTCTATCCTGCTCTATTCTGTTCTATTCTATTCTATTCCATGCCATTCTATCCTGCTCTATTCTGTTCTATTCTATTCTATTCCATGCCATTCTATCCTATCCTATCCTATCCTATCCTATCCTATCCTATCCTATCCTATCCTATCCTATCCTATCCTATCCTATCCTATCCTATCCTATCCTATCCCATTTTATTCCATTCTATTCTATACCATTTAATTCCATTCTATTCTATCCTATTCTATTCCAATCCATTCTGTTCTATTCTATTCTAATCTATTCCATTCCATTCAATTCCATTGTAATTTATCCTATCCTATCCTATGCTATTCTATTCCATTCCATTCCATTCTATCCTGTTCTATTCTGTTCTATTCTATTCTATTCCATGCCATTCTATCCTATCCTATCCTATGCTATCCTATCCTATCCTATTCCATTTTATTTTATTTTATTCCATTCTATCCTATTGTATCCTATCCTATGCTATTCCATTTTATTCCATTCTATTCTATTCCATTCCATTCCATTCTATTCTATCCTATTCTATTCCAATCCATTCTGTTCTATTCTATTCTAATCTATTCCATTCCATTCAATTCCATTGTAATTTATCCTATCCTATCTTATCCCATCCTATCGTATGCTATTCTATTCCATTGCATTCTATCCTGCTCTATTCTGTTCTATTCTATTCTATTCCATTGCATTCTATCCTGCTCTATTCTGTTCTATTCTATTCTATTCCATNTCCTATCCTATCCTATCCTATCCTATCCTATCCTATCCTATCCTATCCTATCCTATCCTATCCTATTCTATCCCATTCCATTCCATTCCATTCCATCTGAAGATGTGTGTATTTCTATGCCTTGTTCACCGGGCTATGGCAGCAAAGGTGGGGTTGTCACTGTCTTGTTTGACAGCTGGCAATAAAGGGACAGCAAGGGAAGCAGAAAGCTTTGCAAGCAGCAAGTCAAAGGCAAAGAGTTCACTTCCCCCACACTATGCCCGTTTGAAGTACAGGAGCACAGACACAAATAAATACAAGACACGCAATTTTTATGCAATAAGCATCAAGCCTTGATGAGAAAGGCAAAACTCTCCGCACCTCCCTCAGGCTGATGCTGTCTGCTGCTTTCAGAAGTGGCTTCTTTGCTCCAAATTAGGCAAGAAATTCCTCCTGACTCCCTTCCTGCCTCCTCTGGCTCGCACTGGTTCCCACTTCCTTAATCAAGCTTACAGCGCTCAGGCACCAGAAGGCAGTTGTCTTATTAAGATAAAACTCCTACTGACGAATCAATCTCTGTACCCAGTATGACAACTTACATAACTTACGCCAGGAAAGTCTCAGTAGCCCTGAATTACTGAGGCTGAAATGAAGCTCTGAGCTCATCCGGTCCAGCCTAGCACCTAACCCCACCACAGCCACCAGACCATGGCACTGAGTGCCACAGCCAAGCTTGACTCAAACACCTCCAGGCACAGCCACTCCACCACCTCCCTGGGCACTCCATTCCAGTCTCCAATTCCCCTTTCCTTCTTTCCACCCATATTGATTCAGATGGACAGGGGATTGGAACTGGATGATCTTTGAGGTCTCTTCCAACCTAAACCATTCTATGATGAGCTGTCATGCAGAGCAGCCCTGAGGAGAGGGACTTGGGGGTGCTGGTGGAGGAGAAGCTGAAGATGAGGCAGCAGTGTGCACTTGCAGGGCAGAAAGGCAAGCAGAGGCTGGGCTGCAGCAGGAGCAGTGTGGGCAGCAGGGCCAGGGAGGGGATTGTGCCCCTCTGCTGTGCTCTGCTGAGAGCCCACCTGGAGTAGTGCATCCAGTGCTGGAGCCCCTGGGACAAGAGGGATGTGGAGATGCTGGAGGTGTGCAGAGAAGGGCCCCGAGGATGCTCAGAGGGCTGCAGCAGCTCTGCTGTGAGCACAGCCTGAAAGAGTTGGGGCTGTGCAGGCTGCAGAAGAGGAGGCTCCCAGGGGACCTTCTGGTGGCCTTCCAAGATCTGAAAGGGTGCCTAAAAAAAGCTGGGGAGGGACTTTTGAGGCTACTGGGGGGGACAGAACTAGAGAGAATGGAGCAAAGCTGGAGGTGGGGAGATTGAGGCTGGAGGTGAGGAGGAAGTTGTTGAGCATGAGAGTGGTGAGAGGCTGGAATGGGTTGCCCCTGCAGGGAGGTGTTTGGGGCCAGATCCCTGGAGGTGTTTTTGGCCAGGCTGGCAGAGGCTGTGGGCAGCCTGCTCTAGGGTAGGGTGTCCCTGGGCATGGCAGAGGGGTTGGGACTGGCTGATCCTTGTGCTCCCTTCCAACCTTGACTGATTCTGTTCTAACATCCAGCCTGAACCTGCTCTGGGGCAGCTTGAGGCTGTGTCTTCTTGTTCCTTTAAGACAATTGATGCAGGCTGAGATCTAAATCCTGCTTTCAATGGTGACCCAGCCATGGGAGGAGGACCTGGGGATGAAGGCTTAGAGAGGCTAATGAAGCACTATTAAAGCAATTAAACAGGGCCAGCTGGGTAATTGCCTTACAGCCTCTAGGATAGGGTGTCCCTGCTCATGGCATGGGGGTTGGAACTAGATGATCCTTCTGGTCCCTTCCAACCCTGACTGCTTCCATGATTCGTTTTAGTCGAGGACTTGTCAGTGTGAAGCTAATGATTGGACTCAATGATCTGGAACACACTGGCACAGGTTGCCCAGGGAGGTTGTGGTTGCTCACTCCCTAGAGATGTTCAAGGCCAGGCTGGATGAGGTCTTGAGCATCCTGATCTAGTGGGAGGTGTCCCTGCCTATGGCACAGGGGGGTTGGAACAGGATGATCTTTAAGGTCTCTTCCAACCTAAACCATTCTATGATTCTATGATCTTGAAGGTCTTTTCCAATCTAAGAAGTTCTGTGGGAATAAAACCACAAAGCCTGTGCTGGTAACATGAAATTTCCCCCTGAGTTCCTGCAATTTGCTTCCACCGTGGCAGCTCCCAAAGCCTGTTAATGCAATTTCCATTTATTCCTCATCTTATTAGAGCATGCTGAAAGCTTGGGAAACAGACATTCTGTGTGTGTGTGTGTGTGAATTGACTTTAATCAAAGCAATTAAGGCAGCTGAACCAATACTGCTCGTTGCCACCTATGAGCACAGGGACATCTGCTGGATGAGGCTGTGAGTTGATGGCTTTTGTCCTGCCTATTGTCACCAGGCATTCATAGAATCATAGAATGGGTTAGGTTGAAACAGACCTCACAGATCATCCAGTTCCAACCCACCCTGTGCCATAGGCAGGGACACCTCCCACTAGAACAGGTCACTCAAGGCCTCATCCAGCCTGGGCTTGAGCAGCTTCAGGGAGGGAGCAGCCACAACCTCACTGGGCAACCTGTGCCAGTGTCTCAACACCCTCACTGTGAAGAACTTCCACATAACATCCAGTTTCAATCTCCCCTCTCACACTTCAAACCCATTCCTCCTTATCCTGTCATTACAAGACCTTGTGAACAGTCCCTCCCCAGCCCTCCTGCAGCCCCCTTCAGATCCTGCAAGGCCACTCCAAGGTCTCCTGGCAGCCTTCTCCTCTGCAGGCTGCAGAGCCCCAACTCTCTCAGCCTGTCCTCACAGCAGAGCTGCTGCAGCCCTCTCAGCTGCATCTTGGTGGCCTCCTCTGCACTGGCTCCACCACTTGCATGTGCTGCTTGTGCTGGGGGCTGCAGAGCTGCAGACAGTGCTGCAGGTGAGGTGTGAGGAGAGCAGAGCCAAGGGGCACAATCCCCTCCCTTGCCCTGCTGCCCACAGCTGCTCTTGCTGCAGCCCAGCACACAGTTGCTGTCTGGGCTGCACTCACACTGCAGCCTCATCTTCAGCTTTGCACCAGCCCAGACCCCCAGGTCCTGTTCCTCAGGGCTGCTCTCAGCCATTCCCCACCCAGCCTGGAGCTGTGCTTGGGATTGCACCCACCCAGCTGCAGGACCTTCCACTTGGCCTTGTTGAATGCCCTGAGGTTGGCCTGGGCACAGCTCTGCAGCCTGTGCAGCTCCCTCTGGATGGATCCCTGCCCTCTGGCAAGTCTCCTGTGCCACACAGCTTGGTGCCAGCTGCACACTTGCTGAGGCTGCACTGATTCCTCTGCCCATGGCACTGACAAAGCTGTTGAAGAGTCTTTACTCTGGGGATGAGCTTTGATTTGCTTCATCAGAACTGATCTCAGTGCAAGGCAGCTCAGTAACAGCTTCTCTTTTCCCTGCCTTCTAGCAAGGTTGACCTGAGGTTGACCTGTGCACATCTCTGCAGTCCATGCAGCTTCCTCTGGATGGATCCCTGCCCTCTAGCAAGTCTCCTGTGCCACACAGCACACATTGCCCACCAAAACTTCCACAGGAGGCAAATCCAAGCTCTTCAACCTGAGAGGACCTGTGGATTTTCACCTTGCTAAGTGACCTTGACACATACACCTCACAGCAAAATCATTGGAAATGAACATTAATGGGTAAGGAGGAGGACCCAGGTAACAGGGTGGGTGCACAACTCCAGGCTGGGTGGGGAATGGCTGAGAGCAGCCCTGAGGTAACAGGACCTGAGGGTCTGGGGTGATGAAAAGCTCAACATGAGCTGGAGAGCTGTCTGAGTCTATTCTATTCTATTCTATTCTATTCTATTCTATCCTATCCTATCCTATCCCATTCCTGTTCTGTTCTGTTCTGTTCTATTCTATTCTATTCTATTCTATTCTATTCTATTCTATTCCAATTCTGTTCTATCCTATTCTATTCTATCCTATTCTATTCTATCCTATTCTATTCTATTCTATTCTATTCTATTCTATTCTATTCTATTCTATTCTATTCTATCCCATTCCTGTTCTATCCTATTCTATTCTATTCTTGTTCTGTTCTATCCCATTCTATTCTATTCTATTCTATTCTATTCTATTCTATTCTATTCTATTCTATTCTATTCTATTCTATTCTATTCTATTCTATTCTATTCTATCCTATTCCGTTCCATTCTATTGTATTCTATCCTATTCTATTCTATTCTATTGTATCCTATCCCATTCTATTCCATTCTATTCTATCCTATCCTATTCTATTCTGTTCTATTCTATCCTATCCCATTCTATTCTATCCCCTTCTGTTCTATTCTATCCTATTCTATCCCATTCTATTCTCTCCCATTCCATTTTCTTCTACTCTATATTGCAGGTGAGGCTGGAGAGGGCTGCGGGCAAGCTGATCTAGCTGAAGGTGTCTCTGCTGACTGCAGGGGACATAGAATTGGATGACATTTGGGGGTCCCTTCCAATGCAGACCATTCTCTGCTTCTATGCCTCTCCTGACCACGCAGAAAAAAGACCTACTAAAGTGGTAATGCTCTGCAAGTATTTTCAGTGCATTGGGCCCTCACCCTTCCCAAATTAATTAATGCTTTAATGAAACTTCTCTGTTATCTGCTTTAAAAAATGCAGTTTGTTTTATTTTTTTTCCTAAGATCCAGCTACTGTCAATTAAGGCTCAAAGTGCCAAGAACTGATGAGAAGGGACAGCATGAATGATTTACGGCTGCCCTACTTTTGTGCCTGGTGCATTTATTATTCCCCTGAATGCATCCATATGCTTCTCTAATCCATCCCTTACCGCACAGTCTCACATCACTCTTATTTCAGGAAAGATTAGATCCAGTTTCAGGCAGATTCCTGCTTTAAAAAAAAATAAGGCTACAAGCACTTAAAAAAAAAAAAATTAGTGTGGATTTCCAATTATCTGTCTACTTAATGATTGTCTATTTGCTGTTTCTAGAGGAGTCAGTAGTTGGTGGTGGTTTTATATCATTTCCTTGGTCATCATCCCATAGCTTTCTGGAGGTGTTCAAGCAAAGCCTGGATGGGGCACTTAGTGCCATTGGCTAGGGCTGGGTGCTAGGTTGGACTGGGTGAGCTTGGAGGTCTCCTCCAACCTGGCTTATTCTATTCTATTCTATTCTATTCTATTCTATTCTATTCTATTCTATTCTATTCTATTCTATTCTATTCTATTCTATTCTATTCTATTCTATTCTATTCCATTCTATCCTATTCTATTCCATTCCACTCCATTCCATTTTATTCTATTCCATTCCATTCCATTCTATTATATTATATTCTATTACATTATCTTCCACTCTATTCTAATATATTCCATTCCGTTCCATTCTGTTCCATCCCATTCTATTCTATTCCATTCCATTCTCTTCTATTCTATTCCATTCCATTCTCTTCTATTCCATTCTGTTCCATTCCATTCTCTTCTGATCCATTCTGTTCTATTCTATTCTGTTCTACTCCATTCTGTTCTATTCTATTGTTTCATTCTATTCTGTTCCATTCCATTCTGTTCCATTCCATTCTCTTCTACTCCATTCTGTTCTATTCTATTCTGTTCTATTCCATTCTGTTCTGTTCTGTTCTGTTCTGTTCTGTTCTGTTCTGTTCTGTTCTNCATTCCATTCTATTCTACTCTATTGTGTTCCATTCCATTCTGTTCTACTCCATTCTGTTATATTCTATTCTGTCCCATTCTATTCCATTCCATTCCATTCCGTTCTGTTCTATTCTATTCTGTTCTATTCCATTCTGTTCTATTCTATTCTATCCCATTCCATTCTGTTCTATTCCATTCTGTTCCATTTTATTCTGTTCCATTCTATTCTGTTCTATTCTATTCTGTTCCATTCCATTCTATTCTACTCTATTCTGTTCCATTCCATTCTATTCTACTCTATTGTGTTCCATTCCATTCTGTTCTACTCCATTCTGTTATATTCTATTCTGTTCCATTCTATTCCATTCCATTCCATTCTGTTCTATTCTATTCTGTTCTATTCCATTCTGTTCCGTTCCATTCTTTTCTATTCTATTCCGTTCCGTTCTGTTCTACCTTCCTTATCTGTGTGGGCTTTTAAACTTGCAGTTCAGCCCCTCCTTGCTTACCCAGCTGCAGTCAACAAGTCTCCTGTTCCAACAGCTGTCACTCAGCCTGCCAGAGCTGTGATCCTACAACAAAGAATCACCTTCCCTCCTCCAGCACCTCCTGTGTTGAGGTCTGGAGCACTCCACATAGGCAGGACCTGAAGCTGCTGGAGTGGGTCCACAAATAAGATCGGGGGGTTGGAGCACAACAACATCAGGAGCAAGGAAGCCAAAGGATTATTCCAGAGGTTGAGCTGCCAGATCCAACAACACACTGAGTGATAAGGAAAACACATCCTTATCTTTTTATCCAGCTGCCCTTTATCTGCCTTTCAGTGTTAACTGCAGGGCACTGGGCTTCTCTCAAGGGTCTCTCTCCGAGGGTGGAAAAAAGTGCTTCTTGAGCCATTGCTCCTGGAGATCATCATTGCAAGATACAGATTTATTGTGGGAGGACTGGTCTCTGATTGGTTTATGGGTTGGTCCATGACCCCAGGACTCATTTTGTTCACTCCAGTAGACCTCAGAGTGCCCTTCCAGGATCTGAAGGGCACTCCAGGAGGGCTGGGGAGGGACTATTGACAAGGTCTTGTAATGAGAGGAGGAGGAGGAATGGGTTTGAACTGGTACAGGGGATGTTAGGAAGAAGTTCTTTGCAGTGAAGGGGGTGAGACACTGGCACAGGTAGCCCAGGGAGGTCATGGAGCAGAGAAGCACAGAATGGGATCTTGGATCCCATTCTGTGCTTCTGTGCTTCCCAAACTCCCTGGAGGTGCTTCTGTGCTCCACAACCTTCCTGAAGGAGTTCAGGACCAGGATGGATGAGGCCTTGAGCAACCTGTTCTAGTGGGAGGTGTCCCTGCCTATGCCACAGGGGGGTTGGAACTGGCTGAGCTTTGAGCTCCCTTCCAGCCTAAACCATTCCATGATTCTAAGGCCATGTTGGATGATGCCTTGAGCGACCTGATCTAGTGGGAGGTGTCCCTGCCTATGGCACCAGGGGGCTTGGAACTTGCTGAGCTCCCTTCCAACCTAAACTATTCTATGATTCTATGACCCCCTAAAGTCCTAAAGGCTGCTGAGCATCCCATTTAACATTCCTTCAACATTTTGCCAGACAGAAACAAATTGCCTGAGGCTGGCTTTAGTGCATGTTCCAACCCAGTGCAGCCTTTCCTGTTTCCCACGAGGACTGACAGCAAACATAATACCCTGATAGTGCTCCAGCATGCAATTACCCTTGCCGAAGCAGACAGAAGGATGTGGAAAGCAAATGAGGCCAACTGATGCAGGCTCTCCAGATTCCTTTGTGCAAACAAAATCCAGAGTGACAGAGCTGCAGGCAGCTGGGGCTGCTTGCAAGGCCTGCTGCAGGTCTGTTGTGTCAGTGTGATTACTTAATGCAGGGCTAAGATGATGGTGGGCATCAATCTCTTGCTACAGTCACGGAATCCCAGGATGAAGCAGGTTGGAAAAGACCTCTGAGATCACCGAGTCCAACCTAGCAACTAACAGTTCTAATTAAGTAACCCATGGCACCAAGTGCTCCATCCAGCCTCTTCTAAAACTCCTCCAGGGATGGGGACTCCACCACCTCTCTGGGCAGCCCTTTCCCCCTCAAAGATGCAGTTCAAAATTTAGCAACAGGGATGGAATTTAAGATATTTGAAATACAAGCTCCTGGTAATAGTGGCTTTTGTTTCTTTGTTTGTTTGGTTTTTCTGCCTAATTGATATTCTGCCCAAGTTATTCCACCTTACATTATCTGCTTGCTCCTCAACTTCATATCAGCAAAAAATGCAAACGTTTTGGCCACTAAAAACAACTTTTTTTTTTCTTTATATAATCAGAGAATCACAGAAAGGTTGAGGTTGGCAAAGCCACTCAGCATCACCAAGGCCAACCTAGAACCCTACTGTACAGGATTCACTTTAAACCATAGAATAGAATAGGATAGGATAGGATAGGATAGGGTAGGGTAGGGTAGGGTA
>VWZI01010258.1:0-16558 GCA_013396835.1 Psilopogon haemacephalus
CCCCACCTCGGTTCGGGAAGGAGCGTGTTTCCCCCCTTTGCCTCGTACTTCCGCGGATGCTCATAGGTGCGATCGGGATTTGTCTCGCGTGTAAGCTCTCTGTTTTCCCCTGTCCTGGTTGTTAAACGTTTATACCTGATGTTTAAGCGATATCCGTGTCTTTTCCTGCCGATCGAAACCCAAAGAACCAGTGAGGGGGGTGCCAAGACCCCCTCGTTCCACGGGATACTGTGTTTCGTTAACTCATTCCCGTGACAACTGGTTACAAGATAGAGTTCAAAGAGTGGTGATCAATGGTGCCAGGTCCAGCTGGAGAGGTGTAACTAGTGGAGTGCCCCAGGGATCAGTGCTGGGTCTGATGCTGTTTGACATCTTCATCAATGACATTGATGAGGGTCAGACAGACAGAGTCTGCTCACCAAGTTTGCTGATGACACCAAACTGGAAGGCTTGGCTGATATAGCTGAAGGATGTGTGGTCATCCAGCGAGACCTGGACAGAATGGATAGCTGGGCATAGAGGAACCAAATGAATTTCAGCAAGGACAATGTCCTGCACCAGTACATGCTGGCCCTGTGGAGAGGGACCTGGGAGTGCTGGTTTATAACAAATTGTCCATGGGACAGCAATGTGCCAATGGGATCCTGGGCTGTATTAAGATGAGTGTATCCAGCAGATCAAGGGAGGCTCCCCTCTCCTTCTACTCTGCCCTGGTGAGACCCCACCTTGAGTACTGTGTTCCGTTTTGGTCTCCCCAGTTTAAGAGGAACAGGGATCTGCTGGAGAAGGTCCAGCAGAGTGCTACAAGGATGATTAGGGAACTGGAGCACTGCGTGATGAGAAGAGGCTGAGGGACCTGGGGCTTTTTAGGCTGGAGAAGAGAAGACTGAGAGGGAATTTAATAAATGTTTATAAATGTTTGTGATAGGACAAGGAGCAATGGATCTAAGCTGCAGCATAGGAGGTCTGCCTCAACACAAGGGGGAGCTTCTTTACTGTAATGGTCACCGGAGTCTGGAACAGACTCTCCAGAGACGTTATGGAGTCTCCTTTTCTGGAGACTTTGAAGGCCCATCTGAATGTGTTCCTCATTGACCTGAGCTAGATTATGATCCTGCTCTAGCAGAGGGGTTTGACTCAATGATCTCTTGGGGTCTCTTTCAACCCCTGACATCCTGTAATCTTGTAAAAAGAATGAGTGTTCTGAAGTGCTTACTTCAAAATAACAGATGTGGTACCAGTGGCTGGTCTCAGCTAATTCTTCCCATATTTCTTTGTTCAGCAGATCCCAGAGCAACCTTGAACATCTTGTACTTCTTCTCTGGCCTCTCTTCATTCTGCAATTGCCTTTCAAGGGTATTTTGGAGCTAAAGAAGTTTGGTTTGTTGAGGTGTTGTTGCTCAAGGCCTTGTCCAATGGTGCCTTCTTGGGCTTTTTCCAATGGATTCAGAGAAAGCTGATATTACTCATCTTAGCCAGTGCCCTGCTCAGGGCTATCAGAGACCTTAATGGAGTAGTAACATGTCCCGCCCAACATGGTCCAGGTTTAGGAATGAAGACCAACACAGGTTTTTGAAGAGTGCTGGAGGTAGTTATATCTGATCATTATGTCATCTAACTATAATCTTCCACGGCCTTATACCATTCCTTCCTGCCCAAAATACTAAGATACAAACTCATAGGTCTTATTAAGATGAGATTCCAGGTCTCTCTTCTAAGCATTCATCTAGCAACCACAAACCACTACAACCGCAAACCCACTACAGGAAGTAACGTGAGAAAGAACACAAATTGCTCATTGTTCCTGAAAGAAGAGACAGCTGTTGGCACGAGTCCAGAGTAGGCTACAAAGATAATCCAAGGGCTGGAGCAATGCTGCTCCAGGTTGGATGAGGCCTTGGGCAACCAAGTATAGTTGCGAGGCATCCCTGCCTGTGACAGAGGGGTTGGAGTAGATGATCCAAGACTGAGCAACCTCTACTCATTGAGGACCCTGCTTACTGCAGGGGAGGTTGGACTAGGTGACCTTTAGAGGTCCTTTCCAACCCAAGCTACTCTATGATTTTAGGACATGTCCTGAACTAAATAAAACTATTCTCAGCAGTTCCAGTGGCTGATGGGAACTGTCATCAGGTCAGAACCGCCATGTACTGACATGACAGTACATCATCTGATGTTGACTTGATGAAAGCTTAATCTAGGTTAATGCTGGTGCAACCCAGTTTACAAAGAACAGCGTAGGCCAGCATGTTGCTTAAAGCAGACACCAAAGCAACATTAGGCTTACTGCGTTTTAAGTGTGAAGAATGCTGTAGCAGACCAGCACACTGCCTCTCCAGTGTGGACATGGCCTGGAGCTCACCATATGCCTCAAAGGGTCATGGAGCTGACCACATGCTCAACTCCATGCATGTTTCTTTGCATTGATGGGGGTGATGACAGAAAATTCTAGGTCAGCAAAATGTGATGCAACTCCTGTATCTTGAATTGGGTGTGACATGCTTTTCAGCCCTGCTGTGATGTTTGTAAGCAGGTCATGAATGGCTGTTGTGGGTTTGCAGTGACCTGCCCCCCCACCTTTTAAAACCCCGGCTAAAACTCAGAAAAACACACTGGAAGTTAATAAATGAAGCTTTATATTTACAGCAATGCAAATATACAAGCAAATATTTATAAGATATAACAGATATTTACAGAAATATACAGAAAAAAAAAAATACAGACACCACACCCCTCCTGGAGACCAAAATCCCCAAGAGAGGGAAACCAAACCCCCCCTACCACCTTTCCCTCCTTCCCCCAGCTTTATCTCACCACTTGATGATGCTGCAGATAAGCTGAAGATCGGTCAGAAAGATTAGTGGCAGGAAGGAATGAATGGTTTTAGTGATTTTACTCTGAATTAGTTCAAAGGCAGAGAGACAAAGGAAAGAAGCTGCTGAAGCCTGCACGGACCCAGAGCCGACTGACTGCGCAAGCACGCTGGCTTATCTGGATGTTTTGGGAACATTCTCAAAACAATCTTCTTTCTTCTCTCTCAGTCAAACTGGGTGAAGTGACACAGTATGTTTAACTCAAATTCTCCAATTAGCTCAAACCAACACAATGGCTTACCATGATCATGTCTGGAAGAAAATGAAGTGGCTGAATGACTAACATCCTCCACACATGTAGATGTATGACTTAGGTTGGTTTGCACACACACAGAGCATAAAAACGGAGCATTGCTGTGCTGTGAACACATTCACCAGAAGGATGAAAACCTTGTGTAGCACTGCGAAGTCTAAAGGCAAGAGATTGAGATGATCTGGACACTGACAACATGGGCTGATGTCCCAAGCCTGACCCTGTGCCTGTGCCGTCACCACAGACCTATCCTGTAGGAATGCAGCTCCATGGCAGAGCCCTGCAGTAAATAATTACACAGAAAAAACCAGTCATTGCGTATGTCCTAAGCAAGGTAGTTCATCACTGATGCTCCAGATAGATCATATCCAACCTCTACCACAGTTTTTAAACTCTCCGATTACCTCACCTGTTCCTGTTCTCTGGTCACTTCTAGTTGCAAAGATGGAAAGTGACCACACCTATACAGGTGTTTCTGTTTGGTGATAAATCAAACAGAACCCAGTGCAGTTGTTCTGGAAGAACATACCCCAGAATAGCCCCATCCCACCATCCCAAGAGAACTGCTTGAGAGAGTTCAATGAAGAGATATGAAAATGGTTAAGGGGCTGCAGCATCTCATGAGAAAAGACAGAGTCCTGGGGCTGTTTAGTCTGGAGAAGAGAAGGTTGAGAGGGAACCTTATCAATGTCTATAAATATCTAAAAGGTGACTGCCAGGAGGGTGGAGCCAGGCTCTTTTCACTGACAGGACAAGGGGCAATGGATGTAAACTTAACCACAGGAAATTTCATCTCAATATGAGAAAAAACTTTGCTGTGAGGGTGACAGAGCCCTGGAGAGGGCTACCCAGAAAGGATGTGGTGTTTCCTTCTCTGGACATCTTCAAAACCCGCCTGGATGTGTTTCTGTGTGACCTGCCCCAGGGTGGTCCTGCTCTGGCAGGGGGCCTGGATTCAATGATCTCTGGAGGTCCCTTCCAACCTCTAACATTCTGTGATTCATCAGGGGATTGGAGCACCTCTGCTATGAGGCCGGGTTGAGGGAGTTGGGGTTGTTCAGCCTGGAGAAGAGAAGGCTCCAAGGAGACCTTAGAGCTGCCTTCCAGTACCTGAAGAGGGCTACAAGAAAACTGTAGAGGGACTGTTCGCAAAGGCCTGCAGGGACAGAAGAGGAGATTCAGGTTGGATGTTAGGAAAAATTCTGCACCAGAGCAGTGGTTGAGCACTTGAACAGGTTGCCCAGGGAGGTGGTTGAGGCCCCATCCCTGGAGATATTCAAGGTGAGGCTGGACAGGGCTGTGAGCAACCTGATCTAGTGGAGGATGTCCCTGCTGAGTGCAGAGGGGGTTGGACCGCATGAGTTTTGGAGGTCCCTTCCAACCTAGATCATTTTATGATTTTATGATTCTATGATTCTGTGCCTCCAGACAGTTGGAGTGAAATGTGCTGCTAAGAGCCACAATTTGCCTCCAGGGAGCAGCTGTGCTGGGCTTGGTATCACAGGATCACAGCATGCCTTAATCTGTAAGGGACCTTAGAGATTATCAACCTCCCCACCACAGGCAGGGTCTCTTCCTCACTACTAGTCTTGACTGCTCAAGGCCTCATCCAACCTGGCCTTGAACACTCCCAAGGAGGAGGCAGCAACAACCAATCCTTACTCACCCTCCAACTCGCCCTCTGCAGCTCATCTGCCTGCAGGTCACAGCTGCATATTGGGTGAAGGGTATCTGCCAGCATTACAAGACATTGGAAGCTATCCCTGAGCAGAGGAGAAGGTTGGACAAGCAACTTTCTCTCACCTGCTCATGGCAACATGTCTGTGTTGATAATCCTCATACTCCCCCAAAGTTTCAAGGCAGTGCAACCACACAGAGCCCAGTGGCCCCTATCTTACTTTATTTTTACTGTGATTATTTGTGTATCTTTGTGGACAGAGGGTCTTATCCTTTGCCTTGCTTGCTCCTACCTAGGTGTATTTTAAGAACGTAAGTACACAAGCAGGCAAATTCACAATTGCTTCTCTGATCAATATATGATCCAGAAGCTTGAAAACAGAGTTAGGCTCATTACTGTCTTCCACTCTTCTTCTCTCCACAAGACTCTTCTCTTGACAAGACTTTTCTTCTCTCTCCCACATGAGGACAACAAAATCATTTCCAGAGAGTCAGCAAGAAGTGACTGTCCCAGCTGGGTCTGTGCCTTGAGAATGTTGCTTAGAACAGTGCAAAATGGTATTTCCAGGTGGAAATTATTTAAACTCCTTTTGGGTACAAGCAAAATATGGCCTTACTTAAATCAACCTGAATTTGAGAATAGTGTTCCCTATCTTAGTGAAATGGACTATTTCACAGGGGAAACACCCCATGAGCTCTTTCCATTGTCCCTAGGCAGAGAGCTTCTGGCTCCTTCCCAATATAAAGGGATGAATGTCAGAAAGCTGGGATTCTTGGCTTGGAAAAGTCATCTAAGATGGCTAAAGCTATATTGGCAGGATATGAATCCTTGACCCATCAGGTGGTCCTACCTGAAATCACTACTCTCATGAAATGCCTGTGTCCAGGGAAAGAACTGAGCTGCTGTCCAGCAGTTTGCAGTTCTGGATTCAGATGTAGGGAGCCAGAGCTCATAATGGTGACCAGGAGCCAAACTCCACTGCAACTACCTGTGGTTGGAAACTCACTTAAGAGAATCAGGGTCCAAGGGCCATGCCCAACTTCTGCAAGGACCTCAACCTATTTAACCCAAATCTTTCCTGGTCATTGGACTGTCTTCCTCGCTTACCAGAGTAATATTAGTCTAAACCAAGCAGAGCAGTTTAATAAACCTTTCCCCACCTCTTCTTCCCCTTCCCCACTCTTTATTTTACTTTGCTTCCCCCCTCCCCCCTTTCTTTTTTTTTTCCCAAACCAAAGAAGTCCCAGAAGTCAAAGGAGAAACCAAGGATGGTTTGGCCTTAGGTACTCCATCAAATCAAATAAGTCCTAGAAGGCAAAGAAGAATCCAAAGATGACCACTGCTGGTTTGACTCTAGGTGCCCTTCTCCATCAGTTCAAGCATTTCTTTGTACACTTGTTGGTAGGCTTGCACCCCCCAAAGGAAATCAAAGTGGACGAATTCTGGGATGTACTTTTTGTATGCCAGGTTGGTTACACGAGGCAGTGTGGTGTTGACATCTTCAGGGGTTGAAATCCAGTCCTGGCCGCCATACCATGCAGCGAGTGGGGCTTTCATCTTTTCCAGCTCATAGAAGGGAGGTGTGGTCTGGAAGACAAACATTGTGGCTTGTGGAAGGAAACCTGGGAGAACATCGGCAAATTCAAAGTATTCCTCATTATTTTCTCCCCTGTCTTGAGAGCCAGTGCAGGAACTTCCACTGGAGATCCTGACTGTGTATGGAAGTTTGAGTCTGGTTGCCTTTAAGAACCTTGTGCTCCTTCACTTATCACCAGAGGGTGAATGACACCAAAGACTTTTTTTTTTTTTTTTGTGTGAGAAAGGTACAAATCTGTCCATCTTCACACACTGCAATATTTTCATTGCAATTTTCTTTCTTTCTTTCTCTAGCTCTGAGAAGTGAGAATGGATTTCTCTTACCTGGTTGTAAAGAAGCATGTTGTCACTGCCATAATCATAGTATTTGAATTCTCCTGTTTGATAGAGCTGGAAAAGGAGGAGAGGTATGGTTATTATTATTACTGGAGGGGACTATCCTGCTTAAAAGGCTTGAGGATGCTATTTTTAACATAGGATCTTGTATTTTGGGAGGAGAGCTCAGTCTCTAGGAAGATTTCTTCACAGCCTTCAAGGTCATACAATCACAGAGTTGCAGTATCATAGAATCGTGGAATCATACAATTGTAGAATCCCAGAATGGTTTGGGTTGGAAAAGACCTCCAAAGTTCACCCACTACAACCCTCTGCACTCAGCAGGGATATCCTCCAACAGATCAGGTTGCCCACAACCCTGTCCAGCCTCATCAGGAATATCTTCAGGGATGGAGCCTCAACCACCTCCCTGGGCAACCTGCTCCAGTGCTCAAACACTGTTCTGATGCAGAATTTGTTCTTAACATCTCTTCTTCTCTAGTTTGAAGCCATTGCCCCTTGTCCTGTCCCTTCAAGCCTTTGGGAACAGTCCCTTTGCAGCCTTCTTGCAGGCCCTCTTCAGGTACTAGATGGTGGCGATTAGGTCTCACTTGGCATTGTCTTCCATTTCTCTCTTGGGAGGCTGATAAGCAGCAGAACATAGATGTCTAGAGTGTGAGGCCCCAGAAACCCACAATGTGTCACCAAGAGTGGCACTTGTCATGTTGTGGTCATAGCTAATGTGTGCAAGGACAGGGTCTGAGTCTGTGCATGCTTTCAATGACTGATTGTTGTATAATTAGTTGTGTCTACTGACCCTCAGCTCTACCACCTCCTGTACCAGTTTTGACTTCAATTTCTGTTTCCTACCACCTCCAAAGGCTCTTGGATGTTGAAAATCATGTCCAAAAGAACTGCATCTGTGCTGATGTTTCCTGTCAGCTTTGCCCTTTCTCTTTAATACAGTTCTGCAGGGTGAGCAGTGGAGGATTATACACAAGCACTGAGAAGAGGTTCTTGGCAGCTGAGAGAAGACACCTAGGCCCTGTCTGCAGCAGAAAGGATTACCTGGCGCCAGTGCAACATGTTCTTCAGAGATGTTGAGTCAGGGTAGTGGGACAAGTAGACATCAATGCGACTCTGCAAGAGACCATTGGAGACATTTGTTCTCTGCCTAGAGGAAAACCCTGTGAAAAATAAAGCCACACAAGGCTTTCACTCACATAGGCTGTCTGGAGCTTTCATTTGTGCCACTTGCTATGTCTTAGCTTTGTGAAGGCACAGCTCAGCCACATGTGAAGGGTGCTATAGACCTCCCCTCAGTAAGCCAAGCAACTATCATAGAACCATAGGTTGGTCTGGATTGGAAGGGACCTCCAAAACTCATGCGGTCCAACCCCCTCTGCACTCAGCAGGGACATCCTCCACTAGATCAGGTTGCCCACAGCCCTGTCCAGCCTCACCTTGAATATCTCCAGGGATGGGGCCTCAACCACTTCCCTTGGCAACCTGTTGCAGTGTTCCAGCACCCTCCTGGTGCAGAACTTGTTCCTTACATCCAACCAAAGTCTGCTGTGCTCTAGTTTGAAGCCATTGCCCCTTATCCTGTCCCTACAGCCTTCTTTTACCCCCTTTCAGGTACTGAAAGGATGCTTCTTGGAATCTTCCTTTCTCCAGGCTGAACAACTCCAGCTCCTTCAGCCTGTGCTCAGACTCCCTCATAATTTTTGTACCCACTCCATCAGGTCCATGACCAATTCCTATGGGATGCTGGGTTGTGTTTGGAGTCTATGTGAGTTTCAAACCAGAGTAAAATGGTTTAGGGTCAGGATCCTTTTGCAAAGATGATGTGCAATTCACCATAGTAGCTCTACATCTTGTTTCTAATGTGTTTTCTCCTTAGAATGTTTAAAAAGTTACTCCATCACTTTCCCTGAGAAACAGTAGCCCAGCTCTTGACTGCATCCATAATTAAACAGTTGTTGCTTGGTCTTCTATGTGGACCTGTCACCTGTTCTACTCACATAAGATGTTCATTGCAGGATCTGGACTTTGAGATATTGGATGGACCCAGGGAAAGAGGCCTTCCCCCTGAGAGCACCTCTAGGACCACCCACCTCACTTGAACATATCTCCAAGCAATACACTGTAGCTGTAGCACTGGCCCTGGTGGGAGTGGGTTTGGGTTGGAGACCTCTCACGCTGGTGCCTCCAGTCTGAATTTTACTATGACTGTGGGGGTAGCACAGCAGAGCACAGGGATTGTAGGATAAAAGTGTTCCAAGGGATGGTAGACTGCAGGCTCTGACAGCTCACCTCTCCTAGCAGTAGAGTGAAGAGGAATCACAGGATCACAAAATGTTAGGGGCTGGAACTCCCTGCCAGAGCAGGATCACCCAGGGTAGATTACGTAGGAACACATCCAGGTGGGTTCTGAACACATCCAGGAGACTCCACAACCTCTTTGGGCAGCCTGCTCCAGGCCTCCAGCACCCTCACAGTGGGAAAGTTTTCCCTCCTGTTCCCATGGCACCTTGTCTGCACCAGCTGGCACCTGTCCCCCTTGTCCTGTCCTTGGGCATCCATGAGCAGAGCCTGGCTGTGTCCTCCCAGCACTGCCCTGCACAGCAATGAGGGCAGCCTTCAGGCTCCTCTGCTCCAAGCTCCTAGCCCCAGCTTCCTTGGCCTGTCCTCATGGGAGATGTTCCACTGCCTGCAGCAACTTGGGGGCTCTGGACTGGGCTCTCTCAAGCAGTTGCCTGAGGTCCTTCTTGACCTGAGGGGCCCAGAACTGGACACAAGATTCTAGATGTGTCCTCAGCAGGGCAGAGCAGAGCGGCAGGAGAACCTCTCTGGACCTACTCACCACATTCCATAAGAGCTGATTTTGTTCTTAGAAATCACTGAGTGAAAGAGAAGCCCTTGGAACTTCACTGAGTGAATTTCTGTGCTTTGGCCTGTGGCATTGCCCATTCTTGGTGGACAAGGAGCCCAGGGGACGTGTGACCTTGTGTGCCCTCTGGACCTCCTTCTGGTACCAGATGAAATGGCCAACACAATGGGAGATGCAAAAGGCCAGTGAAGGCAGCAAGTTGACAACTTGGGCTCAAGCCATGAGAAGCTGGATGACTGAAAAGTGAAGCTGGAGTGTACATACCACATTTAAGCTGTCAGAGAACCCACCAGGCAAGTAAAGCATCAAGGAGCAGAAGCTTTTAAAGATGGAATAGCTGCACAGACTGGAAATCACCTTCTGCAAGATCTCGCCCTTATCAAAGACCACTGTGCGTCCTAAAATGAGCTGTGAAAGTCCAAGGCATTGGTCAGTGTGGTTCTCCTGTGTCCAGATGCTGCCCACCCCTTAATGTTGCAATCTTCCTTGCCACAGCTTTTCTGGGCTTTGTAATTTTTGCTTTTCAGTAGTGACCATGGCCCTGGAAGAGCTTTGGTCTTCATAGAATCACAGGATGGTCTAGGTTGGAAGGGACATCCAACCTAGACCAGTCATCCAACCCAACCCTCTCCACCGTCAGCAGAAACATCCTCAACTAGATCAGGTTGCCCAGAGCCCTGTTGAGCTTCATCTTGAGTATCTCCAGGGATGGAAAGAGAAGAGGTCTCTACTAGGAGGATGGACCCTAAAATAATGTATAGAAATAACTCTTCTCTGATTAGGACTGGGCATGAGAATGATTTAATGCCATGCAGGGGCTCAATAGCACAGGCAACAAAGTACCTTCCAGTGCAAAGGGCTCACAGAGGTCAGGGAAAAGGAAGTAGGGTACAAGAATTGCATGTACTGGGTGATGAGGCCTTCCCCTTCCCTCCTTCCCCTTCACACTAGACAAGCATGTGGCAAGGACATACCTTAATCAGCCCTTCAGGAAGGTCAAACACCCTTACCAAGGGTGACTTCATGTTTGAGTTTATGGTGATAGGAGCCAAGGCAAAAAACATCTTGATTTTGCGATCCAGCTCAGGAATGGATGAAAAGGCAATGAAACCTGCATCAGGGAGGAGGAAGCAGACCCTGGCTTCTTATTGATGAAGGAGCTGTTGACTCCTAGCTATGTGTGCCCACCAGAAGGACCTTTAGATTTGGCTCTAGCAGGTTGGTAACTTCAAAAATTCACACACAGATCACAGAATGGTCTGGGTTGGAAGGGACCTCCAAAGGTCATCCAGTCTAACCCCCCCTGCAGGCCTTTGGGAACAGTCCCTCTGCAGCCTTCTTGTAGTCCCCTTCAGGTACTGGAAGGTCACTATTTGGTCTCCCTGGAGCCTTCTCTTCTCCAGGCTGAACAACCCCAGCTTTCTCAAGCTGTCCTCATGGCAGAGCTGCTCCAACTCCCTGATCATTTTTCTGGCCCTCCTATGGATCTGTTCCATCTCCATGTCCTTCCTGAGTTGAGGTCTCCAGACTTGACCAATGCATTGACTGCTTTATAGCTTCATAACATTATTTGCTTTGGAAGGGACCTTAAAGATTACATAGTTCCAACCCCCCTGCCATGTGAGCCCCCAATCCACTAGACCGGGCTGCTCAAGTCCTCACCCAACCCTGGCCAAGGAGGGACTATCCACAATCCCCCAGGATTTTCAACTCCCAGCTTGACTAGTCCTTAAGACCTGCAGCTCCTTCTTGAGGCTCTGGCAACAGTGGGATGCACAGGAAGCCACCACTGCCACCATTTGGCTATCAATGCTCAAAACTCTTGTCTTAAAGCAATGGAACCTTTTACTTTGTTGTTTGAATGTGTCCAGATGTTACCATCCCTGTACAGGCTTTCCTTCTAAGTACCTGTGGTGGTGCCTTGAGAGTAAGCCACATAGTGTAACTGCTCCTGTCCAGTCTTCTGCAGAATATAGTTGATTGTTGCTGGAAGGTCATACATGGCCATCTCATGAAAGCTGCAATGAAGATGGGTACATGATCAAAATTACTTCTGCTGACCTTGAGAGTGACAGGCAAGGCATGGCAAGTAGTGCCATGATTATCTTGGGAGCAAGCGAAGACTCTGGCGTCCATGGCATGTCTATGGTGTCTTGTGTCCATTCATTCTCACTGGTAGATGATCAGTAGTGCCGCTTCTCCAGCCTGAGGGTGCTAGGTACCTGCCCACCATTCAGTTGTGCATGAAGTACCTGTAAGCTGAGTACTCTTGATGGTGGAACTCCAGCTGCTTGTGCTTCCGTGACCAGCTGTTCCCCCTGCTGTTTCCGATCCAGACATCATAGCCAGCATCGGCAAGGATGAAGCCCAGGCTGCTGTTAGGCAAGTTGGTAACCCAGTTGCTTCCCTCCAGCACCAGCCCATGCTGCAAGAGCACTGCAGACTTTGGGGCTAAAGAAAGAAGAGGATCATTTTCTCAAATTCGGCTACTCACATCCAGGTGTTTCTTGGGCAGCAATCCATAGGGTAAGTGACTCAAGTGCATGGAGATGGTCACTGTTGTCATAGAATCATAGAATCATCCAGGTTGGAAGAGACCTCCAAGATCATCCAGTCCAACCAATCACCCAGCCCTATCCAATCAACTAGACCATGGCATTAAGTGCCCCATCCAGTCTTTTCTTCAACACCTCCAGGGATGCCGATTCCACCACCTCCCTGGGCAGCCCATTCCAATGCCAATCACTCTCTCTGTGAAGAACTTCCTCCTAACATCCAGCATATACCTGCCCTGGCACAACTTAAGACTGTGTCTCCTCATTCTGTTGCTGGTTGCCTGAGAGAAGAGCCCAACTCCAACCTGGGTACAACCTCCCTTCAGGTAGTCATAGACAGCAATGAGGTCACCCCTGAGCCTTCTCTTCTCCAGGGTAAACAACCCCAGATCCCTCAGCCTCTCCTCACAGGGCTTGTACTGCAAGCCCCACACCAGCTTTGTCGCCCTTGTCTGGACACATTCCAGTACCTCAACATTTCTCTTGAATTGAGTGGCCCAGAACTGGCAGATAAAAATTGGTACAGCAAAGCTGAAAAATAAGATTGGACCCCACACTGAAGAGAGCTCAGTAGATCATGTTGGACCAGATGATCCTTGATGTCTCTTCCAACCTGATATTCTATGTTCCCAGGAAGAAAGAAAACAAGCCTCATGTCTGTTTATACACCGATTGTTCCATTTAGATGAAGACCACCTTCCTCACAGTGTCTTTTCTTTGGCTCAGGTGCTCTGAGTTTGCCCAGGAGATGCTGGAAACCCAGCAGATTCAAAGTACCATGGTGTGATGACACCATCATGCCCCATTGCAAGCAACACAGGTGTTGGAGTAGTCAACTGCATCTCCTCCACCTGCTTGCCTCCCCAGGACAAGATTTAGATTTGTTTTACAAAGCACCAGGAAGCCTGAAATGGTGGAAGAGAGATTATGGAAAGGTTATTTTTGGAAAGAACCTCTGGAGGTCTCTGCTCCAGTCTCCTGCTCAAAGCAGATCCAACAGGTTCATTGCAAGGTTATGAATTCATATAGTAGGGTGACCTCCTTCTCGGGAGAAATTCCAAACCCACCTGGATGTGTTTCTCTGTGACCTGCCCTAGGTGATCCTGCTCTGGCAGAGGGGTTGGACTGGATAGTCTTCAGAGGTCCCTTCCAAACCCCTAATATTCTGTGATTCTGCGTCATGGAAAAGTAGCAATAAAAGTGACTTTCCATCTTTTTTTTTCTTTCTGTCTCCTCTGTTTTATGTTGAATTTTATACCCTTAGTAGACTTCCATTTCCACTCCTGACAGCTGGGGACAAAGTGTGTTGAATGGAAATCTGTCTTTTTACAGGTTTACCTGTTCTTCTGCTTCTCAGGAGAGCAACAGCTGGCCAAGAAGGGGGCATCATCCTCTCCACTTTTAAGGAGCAGTTCTGGTGAAGAACAGCAAGAGGATGAAATGGTGACATGGCATTGTGCTGGACATGTGGGGCCTTTTGACACCTGACACCAAGCTGTCAAAATGCTGTTGATATGCCAGAGGCACAGGATGGCATCCAGAGGGGCCTGGACAAGCTGTAGAACTGGGCCCACTTGAGCCTTGTGCAGTTCAACAAGAGCAAGTGCAGATTGTAGCAGCTGGGCCATAACAATCCTCACTCTCAGCACAGTCTGGGGCAGGAGGTGAGAGAAAGTAGCCCTGAGGAAAAGGACTTGGGGATGCTGGTGTGTGAGAAGTGGGACAGGAGCAGGCAGTGTGAGCACAGAAGGACAATGGCAGCCTGAGCTGCATCCAAATATGCATTGTCAGCAGATCCAGAGAGGTGATTCTGCCAATTTGCTCTGAGGAGACATCACCTGAAGTACTGCATCCATTTCTGGGCCCTCAACACAGGAAAGACATAGAATCATAGAATCATAGAATCATAGAATCATAGAATCAGTCAGGGTTGCAAGGGACCATAAGGATCATCTAGTTCCAACTCCCCTGCCATAGGCAGGGACACTCCGCCCTAAATCAGGCTGGCCAGAGCCTCATCCGGCCTGGGATGTGGCCTCAACCACCTTCCTGGACAACCCATTCCAGGGTCTCACCACTCTCATGGTGAAGAACTTCCTCCTCACGTCCAGTCTCAATCTCCCCACCTCCAGCCTTGCTCCATTCCCCCTAGTTCTGTCACTCCCTGATAGCCTAAAAAGTCCCTCCCCAGCTTTTCTGTAGGTCCCCTTCAGATACTGGAAGGCCACAATAAGGTCACCTCGGAGCCTCCTCTTCTCCAAACTGAACAGCCCCAACTCTTTCAGTCTGTCCTCATAGCAGAGGTGCTCCAGCCCTCTGATCATCCTCGTGGCCCTTCTCTGGACACACTCCAGCATGTCCACATCACTCTCGTAAGAGAGGCTCCAGAACTGGACACAGTACTCCAGGTGGGGTCTCACCAGGGTGGAGTAGAGGGGGAAAACCACCTCCCTCAACCTGCTGGCCACACTTCTCCTGATGCAGCCCAGGATCTGGTTGGCTTTCTGGGCTGCAAGTGCACAACTGCCAACTCATGTTGAACTTCTTGTCCATCAGCACCTCCAAGTCTCTCTCCTCAGGGCTGCTCTCCAGCCAGTCACTGCCCAGCCTGGATTTGTGCTTGGCATTGCCTCGACCCAGCTGCAGACCTTGTTGAACCTCATGACCTTGGCCTTGTTGAACCTCATGAGGCTGGCTTGTGACAACCTCTGCAGCCTCTCCAGGTCCCTCTGGATGCCATCCCTGCCCTCCAGCATGTCTGCTGCACCACACAGCTTGGTGTCATCAGCAAACTTGCTGAGGGTGTACTCAATGCCTCTGTCCATGTCACCCACAAAGATGTTTAACAAGACTGGTCCCAGGACTGATCCCTGAGGGACTCTGCTTGTCTCTGGTCTCCACTTGGACATGGACCCATTGACAGCCACTCTTTGATGGCTGGACCATCTGGTGGTCCACCCATCAAACCCATGTTTCACCAGCTTAGAGACCAGGATGTGGTGTGGAACAGTGTCAAAGGCTTTGCTCAGATCCAGGTAAATGACATCAGTTGCTCGCCCCTCATCTACTAATGTTGTGACCTGCTCCTAGAAGGCCACCAGGTTTGTCAGGCAGGATCTGTCCTTGGTGAAGCCATGCTGGTTGCACCCAATCACCTCTTCACTATTCTCCTGTCTCAGTAGTGCCTCTAGGAGGATCTGCTCCATGATCTTACGAGGCACAGAGGTGAGACTGACTGGCCTGTAGTTCCCTGCCTCCTCCTTCCTACCCTTTTTGAAAATGGGAGTTATGTTTCCCCTTTTCAGTCAGTTCACCAGACTGCCAGGGCTTTTGGAATATAATAGTGAGGGTTTTAGCAACCTCATCTGCCAGTTCTCTCATGGACATGGATGTGATGGAGAGGGTACAGAGGGGGCCACAAAAATGATCAGGAGATTGGAGCAGCTCTGCTATGAGGACAGGCTGAGGGAGCTGGTGTTAAGAAGAGAAGTGTCCTAGGAGACCTAATAGTGACCTGCCTGAAGGAGGCTACAAGAAGGCTACAGAGGGACCATACCCAAAGGCCTGCAGGGACAGGATGAGGGACAATGGCTTCAAACTAGAGCACAGCAGATTGAGATTGGATGTAAGGAACAAGTTCTTTGCTGTTACGGTGCTGGACAAAGCTCAAGGATCACCTCCTCCAGGCCGAGGAGCAATACATCCCAAAAAAGAGGAAGGCAGATAAGAACACAAGGAGACCTGTGTGCATGAATGGAGAGCTCCTGGACACACTTAGATGCAAGAAGAAAGCCTACAGAGAGTGGAAGCAAGGACAGGACCTGGGACGAATACAAAGACATTGTTTGTGCAACCAGAGATCAGGTTAGGAAAGGTAAAGCAGAGCTAGAGTTGAATCTGGATGGGGACATTAACGGGAACAAGAAGAATTTCTTCAGGTGTATTAGTGAGAAAAGGAGGATCAGGGAGAATGGGACCCTTTCAGAGCTGGTGACAAGGGACATGGAAAAGGCTGAGGTGCTTAATGACTTCTTTGCCTCAGTCTTCAGCAGCAAGTGCTCCAGCCACGATGTCCAAATTCCAGAGGGCAAAAGCAAGGACTGGGAGAGCGAAGACCTGCCCACTGTAATTGAAGATCATGTTTGTGAGCACCTAAGGAACCTGAGCATGCACAAGTCCATGGGGCCTGATGAGATCCACCCACGGGTCCTGAGGGAACTGGCAGACAGGACGAGGGGGAATGGGTTCAAATTGGTGGAGGGGAGATTTGAATGGGATGTTAGGAAGAAATTCTTCACAGTGAGGGTGGTGAGGCACTGGAACAGGTTGCCCAGGGAGGTTGTGTCTGCTCCCTCCCTGGATGTGTTCAAGGCCAGGCTCGATGAGGTCTTGAGC
>VWZI01010263.1:473-30068 GCA_013396835.1 Psilopogon haemacephalus
TAATCTCCTTCTCTCTCTCTGTATCCTCTTTTATTTTTCCTATTCTGGGCTAAGACATCTGGTTGGCAGACAACACCTGTCTCACTTAAAACTTGTTCCTGCTTGGAGATGTGGTTAGACCTTGAGTTGAGATAGTTAGAGCTTGAACTGAGATGGTTAAACATTTATCTGAGATGGTAAGAGCTTGAGCTGAGATGGCTAGACCTTGAGCTGAGATGGTTAGACCTTGCACAGGTAGTCCAACTTGAGAAGCACTGCAAAGTATGCTCCATCATTTATCCCCATGATCATGGCTGGTCTGCACCAGAAGAAATGGCCCCATTAGAGCTGTGGGATCAGTTGTGCTTTGTGTTCCTTCTGCCACTTTCAAGGATCCAAATTCTCAAAGCAGGAGTAAACTCTGCAGCTCCAGAAGTTTCTCTGCTGTTTCGAGACAGCTCATCTCCTTGACATAATTTCCATGGATCCTAAAAGTATCAAGAGACTTGGCAAGGATGCTGGAGTTCAGGAGCATTGAGAGGAGGCACAAAAAGATTCACTAAAGCAAAGAAACTGCTCACAGCACAGCTCTGGCAAATTCAACCCAGTCCCATCCCAGTACTTCTGACAGCACACCGACAGCTCTTCCTGTATTTATTTGTTGCAAGATAGAGGCCAGGGATGTTGACATCAAAGCAGAATCCAATTCATCATAGCAAAATCCACCACAAACCTGGACTGAGCTTAGCAGCTCTCTTTGAGATTGCTACAAATGAGACTTCACAGCCTCCACAAGGCTGACAGCAGAATCCAGGCAGCCATCAAAGCTGGAATGAGTAAATCCATCTCCCCCACAAATCAGGAGTGGTTGAATATGAAGAATCATCTGTCCTGGACAATTTGGCACGGCTCTTGTAACCTGAAAAAAAGAAAAAAAAGGAAAATGGGAGAATAGAGAGGGAGACGGAAAGGCAAGGATTTGGTTTACCTGACCTTCACACCAGGAAGGTCCTGAGAAATATGTCTACATGCAGAGCACCCTGATATAGGAAAAGTGGGATAGAAAGCATAGAATGTAGCAACCTAGATAAACCATTAACTGTATTAGGCACTGATAATCAGGTATACACAAAGAAGGTGTGTAACCATGAGAAGGCCCAGAAATACGCTCACAGAGAAGAAGAATACTGCATTCAAAGATGAGAATACCAGAAACTTTGACAAAGAATGTGACCCACAACTACTGCCAGATGGACGAAAGGTAGAGCGGGCAGAGAGAGGAAGACGTCGAGCCTTCATCGGAAAGACTCCACAAGACGACCACCAGGTGGCAGTGAGCATGCGTGAAGAGGCAGTACCTTATGGAAACGAGATCCAGGAACTGATTTCAATAACTCCACCTTCCCAGAGCTGATCGTGCTAACCCTACTCCTATACTGAATATGTGTGATTTGGTAGCACAAGTACCTCACCTGAACAAGGGGCAGGTGTGCAGAGCTTTAAGGAGCAATCCTCTCTGCCACCTGGTACCTTAAAGTAACCATCCCTATCCGTACATCACTCTGAGTGCTGGGAGCTCTCTCTCTCTAAATCAATCCTTCCTATCTCAGGTGGAATTATCAACTGCCATAGTAAAATATTTATGTCCTGGAGTTAAATCATTACAGAATCCCTGAGTCCCAGAGAGGAGGGGGCTTGAAGGGACCTCTGGAGATCATACAGTCCAACTGCCCTGATAAAGCAGGGCACCCACAGCAGCTTGACCAGGAGCACAATGCCCAGGGGAGTTGGAAGCCCTCCAGACAAGGAGACTCCACAACCTCTCTGGTCAGCCTGCTCCAGACTTACAGCACCCTCACAACAAACAACTTTCTCCTCCTGCTCAGATGGAATCTCCTGACTTCCACTTTGTGCCCTCTGCCCCTTGTCCTGGCCCTGGGCACCAATGACAAGTGCCTGGCCCCAGCCTCTTGCCCCCCACAGCTCCTTTAGCTTTTGCTGAGTATTGCTCAGGTGCAGTCTGGGGCTGCTCTTCTCCAGGCTCAACAGCCCCAGGGCTCTTACCCCTTCCTCATGGAACTGCTGCAGGCCCCTCAGCAGCTTTGCAGCCTCCCCTGGACTCCATCCAGGAGCTCCCTGCCTCTCTTGAATTGGGGAGCTCAGAAGTGGACTCAGTCCTCCAGCTGTGGCCTCACTAGGTCAGAGTAGAGTGGGAGGAGAACCTCTCTTGACCTGCTGGCCACTCTTCTTCATGCACCCATTAGAATAATGCTTTCCTGCCTGTGGAAACACAGAAATTCTGCAGCCCCACCCTGCTTTTTTTTCAGCCCATCTCAGCAGCAATGAGCCTGACCCTTGGTAGATGAAACACTGAGATCTCTAAGATATGTGACCTCACAGCAGCAAAGGTGGGCCTCCAACCCCCTTCCCCTCCCAGATATAAAACTGTTCAGCAAAGGAGAGGCAGCCTGCGATTTCCATGATTGCCTGGGTTCACCAGATGACCTTTCTTGATGGGAAGTGAGGTAGGCTTCAGAGTAACAACTGTCAAGATGACCTGACCATGCTTCATGCTGCTGTGCAAGCATACACATATCCTTGGAAAAAGCCACGCTCTCTCCAGCACTACCACACTGCTTTCCTCTTTCATGCGATGCACAACAATTCTCAGACAGTGTAGAGAAACAATCAACCCTTCCTCTGCCTCAGCATGGCAAAAATTCTGCACCAGCTTGCTTTGATAAATGTATCATGCCATCCTAAATGCAAGCAGTGGATTAATTTTAAAGGTAATTTTCTTGTCACTATAGAATCATAGAACAGTCTGGGTTGGAAGGGACCTCCAAAGATCATCCGGTCTAACCCCTCTGCACTCAGCAGGGACATCCTCCACTAGATCAGGTTGCCCACAGCCCTGTCCAGACTCACCTTGAACATTTCCAGGGATGGGGCCTCAACCTGTCACAGTTTTCCACCCTCTGTTAAACTTGTATCTGTAAAGTGACAGCTCTTGAGCACTTGTAGAAGTATACAGACTTTGCTTTAGCCAACACCTCTCAGCCTGACGTTGCTTGGAACTCATGAGAAGATGAAGAGCAGTGTTGGGTGTTGTACTTTATAGTGAACACCAACATGTTCTCAAATGGGAGAGTAAAGCCCTATAGTGCTTTGATCATGCTGGACTGTGTCACACCTCCATGCAAACGCTGAGTGTCCCTGCTGTACTGAGCATCCTAGAGCAGTGCTGGTGAATCTTAGGATGGAGATAAAGAAGCAGCAGCACTGGCCTAAAGGTAGGGGCAAGGCAGGTCCAGGCAGATGGGATGAAAAGGTACAGGATATCTCAATGTCCTGTCTCAATGAAGTGATGGGAGGAAGCAGGAGGGAATAAATATTCCAAGGAATGAAAGGACAAAATGAGGGCTGTGAGGATGAGACCTTGAAAAAGAGGAAAAAATACCTAGAAAGCCAGAGAGAGAGAGAGAGAGAGGAAAACCCAATAGAGGAGACCAGTGATAAAGCTCAGACTACACAGATCATAAAGCATGCCCAGAGAGCAGAATTTGCTCCCCATCACTTCTTGCCTGTCTTTGTTCCAAAGCTGAGGTTTGGATCCCTGTGCAGTAACTCATGATGGAACCCCACTGTGTGACTTGGGGAACAAGACCTAAAGGCCAAGGCACCTGGCTTAGCCCAGGGCACTTTTCCACTAATTCCAAGGTATACTCAGCAAGGTACTGACTTGCTGCTCTCTACCATTTTTCCAGTATAAATTTGGGTCACTGGTGTGTTAGTAGCTCTTTAAGCACTTTCCTTAAGAAGCAAATGCTCCTTCTTCAAGTTCTTCTGAAGGCGTTGGCTAATACGTGGTGTGTCTCCTTTGTGCCAGAGGGACAGGATCCCATCCAGAGTGATCTGGGCAGGACTGATAAGTATGCCAAGAGGCTCAACGTGACCAAATGTCCAAGGTCCTGCAGCAACACTGGAGCAGTCCCCAGTACCACTCCAGGCTGTGGATGAAGGGCTGGAGAACAGCTCTGTAGAGAAGGACTTGGGAGTGCTGAGGGTGCAAAGCTGGAGATGAGCCAGCACTGAGCGCTGCCAGCCCAGCCCCATCCTGTCCTGGGTTGATCCCCAGCAGTGTGGGCAGCGGAGCAGGAAGGGGATTCTGCCCCTCTGCTGTGCTCTGCTGAGACCTCCCCTGCAGTGCTGGGGTCAGCTCTGGAGTCCTCAGCACAGACAGGGACCTGTTGGAGCAGGGCCAGAGGAGGCCACAGCAATGCTGCCAGGGCTGGAAGCCCTCTGCTTTGAGGCCGGGCTGGGAGAGCTGGGCTTGGTCAGCGTACAGAGGAGAAGGCTGCAGGGAGACCTGGAGACCTTGCAGTGCTTTGAGAGGCCCAGTAGAAACTGGGTAAAGAGTTTTGAGCAGGGCCTGTTGTGGCGGGACAAGGAGAGATGGTTTGGACTGAAAGAGGGAGATTGAGAGTGGAGAGAAGGGAGAAATGTTCAATACTGAGGGTGGGGAGTTGACCAGAAATGTGGGAGCTGCCCCATGGCTGGCACCATTGGTGGTCAGGGTGTTTCAGATTGTGAGCAACCTGCTCTGGTTGGGGATGTCCCTGCTGAGTGCAGGGTTTCTGGACTAGGTGACTTTAAAAGGTACTTTCCAATCCAAACTATTCTGTGATTCTATGATTCTATACATCCCAAATCACCCTTGGCTACATGGCACAGTCTGTTGGATGTCCCTCTTCAAAGATTTCAAGATTCGGCTAGACAATGCCATGGCTGATGTCCCTTACTGTTTGAGCAACAGGTTGGACGAGAGACCTGAAGAGAGGTCCCTTCTGAGATCTCCTCTGAGGAGGTCTATTCCTCTGATTCTGTGTTTTCCCAGTGTCCCTTACAAAGAGACCTCACCAGCAGGATGAGACAGGTTTGGAAGCTCTGAATGCTAATAGCTTCTTATTGTAATTAAAAGAGGGTATCCAGCACTGCATCTGTGCAGCTAACCAGTGTCAGGAGAAGTTTGGAAGTTCTAGTCCTTCATGGACCATGGATAATTATCATGTCTGCTCTTTAATCTCAAGATTGTGTTTGGCCATGTGAAGGATGGATGCTGCAGCCAGATGTAATTAACAAGCAAGATAAATCCCATCTCCAGTCAGGGGGAAGGATGCTCTCATCTTAGCAGTTCCCTTTTCTCCTGGTGGCAACAGCTTATCAGAACTGGAAACAAAGATGGCTTGAGGAGAAAGGGAGCCCTGCCCCAGATATTTCATTCAGGCAGTGATTATTTCACAGGATCTCTTTACTGGGATAACAGATCTGGCCCACCCAGACTCATTTGCAATCTCAGGCAGATTGATATTCATCCACCAAATTAAAGCCTGTTGCTAATTCCTCCTGGGACACAGCCAAAAAGCACAAGCAGCCTCTGGGTTTGGTTTAGTAGCAGCACAGCTGATAGCAGGCAACAGAGACAGGAAAAAGAAGAGGGAAGAGCTCTTAAGTTACACATTGCTTTGGGAAAATAACAGACTCTCATAGAATCACAGAATGCTCTGGGTTGGAAGGGACCTCCAGAGGTCATCCAGTTCAACCTCCTGCACTTAGCAGGGATGCCCTCCACTAGATCAGGTTGCCCACAGCCCTGACCAGCCTCACCTTGAATATCTCCAGGGATGGGTCCTCAAACACCTCCCCTAGGCAACCTGTTGCAGTGTTCCACCACTATTGCAGAAGTTGCTCCTCGCATCCAATCTAAATCTGCTCTGCTCGTCCTGTCCTTGTGTAGTGGTTTAACAGTTCCCTGCCCGCCCACCTTTTATAAACCCCGGCTAGGACTCAAAAACACTGGAAGTTAATAAATGAAGCTTTATATTTACAGCAATGCACAATATACAAGCAAACATTTACAAGGTATAACAGATATTTACAGATACATACAATGAAAAGGTAATACAGACACCACACCCCTCCCAGAGACCAAAATCCCCAAGAGGGGTAACCAACCAGCCCCTACCACCTCTCTCCCCTTCCCCAATCTTATCTCCCCACCTGTTGGTGCTGCAGATAAGCGGAGGTAGATCGGCCAGGGCATTAGTAGCAGGAAAGCAGTTAGTAGAATTACTGAGAATTAGCTACCAACACAGAGAGACAAGGGAGACCATGCAAACAGCAGCTGCAGCCAGAGCGGTCAGAAACCATCTGATATCTTATGTTTTGGGTACAACACTTAAATACAATTTTTTTTTCTTTCTCAGTAAAGCTCTGGGTGAAGTGACATACTGTGTTTTCCTCTCTCAGCCAGTAGTCTAATTTCTCACTCAAATCCTCCAATTAGTTCAAACCAGCACACCCTGCAGGCCTTTGGAAGCAATCCCTCTGCAGCCTTCTTGTAGTCCCCTTCAGGCACTGATAGGCAGCTCTAAGGTGTCCCTGGAGCCTTCCCTTCTCCAGGCTGAACACCCCCAGCTCCCACAGCCTGTCCTCATAGCAAAGCTGCTCCAACCCCCTGGTGATTTTCATGGTCCTCATCTGGATGTACTCCATGAGGTCCATGACCTTCCTGTGTTGAGGGCTTCAGAGCTGGACCCAGCACTGCAGGTGAGGTCTCAGACAAGCAGAGGTGCACAATCATTCAGCAGTATGATGCCTAGTTGTTATTCTTAAAAAGGGCAGGCAGGATAGTAGGAGAGGGACTCAGAAGAGCTGTAGAGGAACTTTTGATAAAGGCAGGTAGTGACAGGATGCGAGTAGTAGCTTCAAGATGGCAGAACCTGGATATATGTCAGACATTAGGCAGAAGTTCTTCCCCATGAGGGTGGTGAGGCACTGGAACAGGCTTTCCAGAGAAGCTGTGGAGGCTCTAAGCCTGGAAATGTTGAACGCCAGACTGGATAAGGCCTTAAGCAACCTGGGATAGTGTGATGTGTTTCTGCCCACAGAGAGGCAGGTCTCTTCCAGCTCAAACTATTCCATGATTCTGTCATTTAAGAATACAACAATATTGAAGGGACTGTGGAAAACAAGAGTTCATTCTTCAAATCACTGCTGCAGCTACCTCTAAAGGACGAAGCACTAGATCCAGGGTCACAATCTGTACAAAATTCTGCCAGGATTCAAAGAGCAGAGCTGCTTGGTAGAATGCAGTGGAGAATTTTAAACTCAGCAGGAAGACATGACTTGCTTTGCTTGCTTCTTCCTGCATGTGTGGTTCATGGTGAAATAAATCAGAATTGGTCATGTATGATGCATATGCTGAGATGTCACCTTTGACAATATACTACATTAGCTGTGAGGAACAAGTTCTTTGCCATGAAGGTGCTGGAACGCTTCAACAGGTTGCCCAGGGAGGTGGTTGAGGCTCCATCCCTGGCAGTATTCCAGACGAGGCTGATCAGACAACATGATCTAGTGGAGGATGTCCCTGCTGAGTGCAGGGGGGGTTGCCTTTGGAGGTCCCTTCTAACAGAGACCATTCTATGATTCAAAGTGTGAGCAGGGCAAGGATAAAGCACATTAGCCCCTTTCCTTGCACACACCAAGTAGATGAGGCTGACAAATGTTATGTTAGAGGTCTGGAAGAACAGTATCTAGGGTGCATTTATTCATTTTAAAACCACTTCTATGTTTTGGGATCTGTTTGCAGAGTTGGTCACCAAGTGTCTGTCTGCTGCAGACATGACACAATCCTACTATTACCTGCAGCTCCTGTGCTTGCAATCATCTTGAGGCAGAAAGGTGACAGCTAATGAAGGAGTAAAGAGCAGAAGTCACAACCAGAAAAAGATACCTTAAGAGTGACAACTGGACAGAGAAACTGTTAAGGATATTTTCTAACTTACTATAAAGACCCACCCTGAACTGAGAAACAGGAACACAAAGAATCACAGAGTCAGTTTAATAGAAAAGACCTTTAATGCCATGGAGTCCAGCCCCTCTCTAACTCTGCCAAGGCTAGCGCTAACCCATGTCCCTCACCACCCCATCACTGCCTCTTTGAACCACCTACAGGTGTGTGAATTCCACCACCTCTCTGGGCAGTGGTTGAGAACCTTCTCAGTGAAGAGGTTTCTTCTGATACTCAATCTAAAGTTCTTCTGGTGCAACTTGAAGCCACTTCCTCTTGTCTTGTTACTTGGAAAAACAGACCCACACCTACCTGTCTGCAGCCTCCTCTCAGGGAGCTGTAGAAGAGCAATGAGTTCCTCCCTCAGCCTCCTCCACACTGAACACCCCAGATCCCTCAGCTGCCCCTCCCCAGCCATCATCTCCAGACCCTTCCCCAGCTTTGTTGCCTTTCTCTGGACCTGCCCCAGCCCCTCAATATTGTTCCTGGAATGGAGGCTTTTAAAACTGACCACAGCATGGCCTTTGAATCATGTGAAGTATGAAAACCTATGCTGAGGTCATTTTTATACAACTACTGAGAAAAAAGGCTCCACACTGGGAAGTAATTTGCAAAATGCAGAGAAATAAACTCTGTGCTGATGAGACCTGGTTCCTAAACTGGATGCAGATCAAGGGGCAGGAGCAGACTTCACAACATCCATCTGCAGTAACTCTTCCAGACTTCATTGAAGGAAATAATTTTTTTTAGAGAACTGCTTTAAGTAAGTATTTTGTATCAACTTCCATACTCAGTTTCACCAGTGTAAATTTAACTGGCTTTGGGTAAACACATAGCTACCCTCCAATACTTCACAGAATCACAGCAGGTTAAGGGTTGGAAGGGATCTCCAGAGATCATCTAGTCCAGCCCCCCTGGCTCTTGGGCATCCTTCCATCCACCAGCACCCCCAGGTCCCTCTCCTCTGTGGTGCTCTCCAAAGAGCTCAGTCCCCAATCTCTACTGCTCCATGGGGCTGTTCTTCTCCAGCTGCCAGACTCTATCCTTGCCCTTGCTGGATTTCATTCCATTGCTTCCTGCCCTGCTCTGCAGCCTGTCCTGGTCTGGCTGCATAGCAGCAGAGCCTGAGTGCTGTCACCACTGGTCCCAGTTTGGCGTCATCAGCAAACTTGCTGGCAGTGCCTCTGTGCACTCAGCCAGGTCATTAATACATTGCATTGTTCTGGTAATATATTGAACAGTACTGCTGTTACATTGAATATATTGAATAAATTGGAAAAAAAAATCTACACATTTTGCTGTTATTACCTTTAGGCAGTTTACTTTCCAATGTTTTTCATAAAACTCGCTTTTAAACTGAACAGGACTAACTCAAGTATTACAAATGAGTACTTCTGAAGACAGGGACTTGTGATGCTTTGTGGTAGGGTGGGAATTTTGCTACTAATGTCCCATACTTTTAGATCCAAATGAGGCAAGATTGACCCACATGTTCAAACACCACTGGGACATCTCATCCAATTATATGGAATTTACTTCCTTCTTGTCCCTGCTTACCAGGAGTGCTGCACAGCTCACTGCTGAGGCAGGTCCACTGCATAGAAAGATGACTGGAAATGATCTGCCTGTCCTTGGCCAGCCTGGGTTGCTGACCAAGGAGAAATACATTCTGGATATCAAGCAATTATCCCCTTCCTCTTGCTCCCTGAGGATGAAAAGCCCTGGCTTATATGGTAGGCATGGGGTGATGGCTTGAAACTACAAGAAAGGAGACTTAGACTAGATAGAAAGAAGGTTATTTTGGTTTTTGCCATGAGGGTGGTGAAACACTGGGACAGATTGCCCAGAAAGGCTGTAGAAGTCCCAGCCCTTGAAACATTTCAGGTCAAGCAACCTGCTGTAGTTGAAGCTATCCCTGCTGATTGCAGGGGAGTTGGACTAGATGAGCTTTAAAGGTCCCTGGCAACCCAAAGCATTCCATGATTCTATATCCTGTCCCTCGCAATACACCTCAAGTCTGTGCGACATGAACCCATCAGCAGCCTCCCAGCTCAACTGAGACAGTGTGGTCTGGATGGTCAGGCAGTGAGGTGGGGGTGAACTGGTTGAAGGACAGAAGTCAGAGAGCTCTGGTCAGTGGGACAGAGTCTAGCTAGAGACCTGTGTCTGATGAGGTCCCTCAGGGGTCAGTACTGGGACCAGTGCTGTGCAATCCATTCATTAAGAACCTGGATGAGGGCACAGAGGCACTGCCATCAAGATTGCTGATGGCCCCAAATTGGGAGCAGTGGCTGACAGCTCTCAAGCTCTGCTGCCATTCAGCAATGGACTGAAATCCAACAAGGGCAAGGGTAGAGTCTGATAGCTGCAGAAGAAAAACTCCATGGAGCAGCAGAGGCTGAGGACTGACCTATTGGAGAGCAGTGCACAAGAGAGGGACCTGAATGGACAGAAGGATGCCCAAGAGCCAGCAATGTGCCCTTGAGGCCAGGAAGGCCAAGAGCATCCTGGGTTGGGTTAGGATAGTGGCAAGGAGGTTGAGAAAGACAGTGGGCACAAACTGGGACCCTAGAAGTTCCACCTCAACACCAGGTAAGACTTTTCCTGTGAGGATGCTGGAGGCCTGGAGCAGGCTGCCCAGAGAGGTTGAGCCTCCTTCTCTGGAGACATTGAGAATCTACCTGGATGTGTTCCTGTGTGACCTGCCCTGGCAGGGGAGTTGGACTAGATGTTCTCTAGAGGTCCCTCCCAACCCCTGATTCAGTGATTCTGTGACAGATCCCATCAGAAAGTACCTGAGAGTATGTCCACTTGTGGCATTTGATACTGACTGGTGTAGGTAGGGATGGCACAAGCTTCTCCAGGTGACCAAGAATTAACTGCTGCACCTCTGCAGGGTCTGAACGCAGGTGCTCACTCCCAAATGCCACAGTTGTGTGAACCACAACTGAGGGTCCAACTTCAGGAGACTCTGAAATAAAGAGGAGAGAGGCTTTGAAAGACTTCTCCTGACTACTTGCCTTCTCCACGTGCTGACAATTGTGCTTCTAGCTCAGAAGGCAACAAGGCTAAAATATCTGAGGCACCACCCAGTTCTTCCACTTTCTTTCCACAAGAAACAAAGCTGTGCTGATTTGAGGTTAATTGGATATTTTAATAAGAGAAATTAGGTTATGGGCTGTGGAAAGAAAACAATAGTGATGTCTACTTAGCTCATAGGTTTACTGGGCTATGCTAAAGCAAGGACACAAACATAGATAAGACAGAGTCACTCTGGGTGTTGGTCTCTCTCCTTGGCTTCTAGCTGAATCTGTGTAAACCAACTAATCAATTCTGCTTCTAACCCCCTTGCTAATCTTCCTAATTTGCCCTATGCATAAGGTAGATCCTGGGATAAGACTGGGAAGTATGGGGAAGGTGGAAGGGTGGCTGGGAACCCTCTTCACAACTCTGATCTCTGGGAAGGGCATTGTGTTTCTGTATTACCTTTCACTTGTGTATTTCTGTTTATAGCTGTAAATATTTGTACTATATTGTAAATATCTGCTTGTGTATTGCGCTAAGCTGTGAATATAAAGCTTCATTCCTTAACTTCCAGCTGGTGGAGTCTAGTCTGGGTGAATTCAAATGGGAGGGGCAGGGGGGATGGGGACAGGTAATTCCCAAGCCATCACAAAACCCCACAAGAGTAACAAAATGAAGTTGTTCACAAGAAGCATAGTGAGGAAATACAGGCTTTTTGCATCACTTTGGGATGGTTTTCCCATTGTAAGTCCTAGCTCCGTAAATGTCTTCCTAGAGGAATCTCAAGGCAATCAGCAGCTGAAAGAAGCAGTGAAAGCAAACTCTTATCTTTGGCCTCCCAGGCAGGTTCTACAAGGAGGGCAGCGTCTTGGCCACTGTAGCAAAATGGCAAAAGAGAAGAATGAGCTGAAAACCCTACAGCTACCTTGTAGGACCTTCTTCAGCCAGCTCTACAAAGACTGACAATTAACATCCCCATAATTGCAGGGCATTAAGAGGAAGAGGATGCCACCTGCAAGGTCTTCCCTGGCCAGCACTTGTGTAGGTGAGATTTCCTGAAGGGCTGCAGCTGGGACTTGTGTCATCAGTGGAAATGAGGAAGGGGAAACTTGCCACCAAAGGCTGGAGCTCACCCATCTGTGTAGCAAGATGAAGGTGTGGGATGATGCACGTTTTTGTTTTGGATAAAACGTTACTCTTGGAAAAGGAATGGTTCTGCTGCTGCTAGTGGGGATTGATTCTCAGGGGCTCAGTGCTCAGCTTACAGAATTTCAGAAGCCAAAAAGGTTCATGAGAAGACATTTAAGCATTAGAATAAAATACATATTCATCATTTGGTGTGACTTGTTTTAGCCAGTGGCTATTGGCCAGGGCCGTCCTTCTCTCACATCTCTCTTGTCCAAAACAAGGCACAGGAGAAGAGGCAGTTTCTTGAGTTCTTAATTCATCCTTTGAGCTACTGATAGCTTGGAGAACTTCCAGAGGCCACTGAGTCACAGCCTTCCAGTGGTGAACTATGCAGAATGCAAGGACCAAGTACAGCCTCCATCTGTTTTCTTTCTTCTACAAAAACACTAAGGGAGGGCTGGGAAACATTTTTTTTTCCCTGAAAGAAGTGGGGTGGATCTCAGCCTTGGGGCACTGGGTATGAAAGACCATTCAGCTGCTGCAGGGGTAAAACCTTGATTTCCAGAAAGACTTGGACAAGCTGGAATGCTGGGCCCAAGTGAACCTCATGAAGTGCAACAAGAGCAAGTGCAGGGTGCAGCAGCTGGGCCAGAACAATCCTTACTATCAATACAGGCCAAGGCAGGAGATGACAGAAAGCAGCCCTGAGGAAAAGGACTTCAGGGTGCTGGTGCATAAGAAGCTGGACAGGAGCAGGCAGTGTGAACTTGCAGCACAGAAGGCCAGTGGCAGGCTGGGCTGCATCCAAAGCAGTGTGGCCAGAGATGGAGAGAGGGGATCCTGCCTCACTGCTCTGCTCTGCATAGACCTCACTTGGAGTACTGCACCCAGCTCTGGAGCCCTCAACACAGGAAAGAAATGGACCTGATGGAGAGGGTCCAGAGAAGGGCCACAAAAATGATCAGGGGTTTGGAGCAGCTCTGCTATGAGGACAGGCTGAGTGAGCTGGGGACGTTCAGCCTGGAGAATGCTTCAGGGAGACCTAATAGCAGCCTTCCAGTATGTGAAGGTGGCTACAAGAAGGCTGTAGAGGGACTGTTTCCAAAGGCCTGCAGGGACAGGACCAAGGGCAATGATTTCAAACAAGAGCACAGCAGATTTAGATTGCATGTGAGGAACAAGTTCTTTGCCATGAAGGTGCTGGAATACTGCAACAGGTTGCCTAACGGAGGCGGTTGAGGCCCAATCCCTGGAGATATTCCAGGTGAGGCTGGCCAGGGCTGTGGGCAACCTGGTCTAGTGGAGGACATCCCTGCTGAGTGCAAAGGGTTTGACTGGATTGCCTCTGGAGGTTCCTTCCAACTCAGACCATTCTGCATTGCTAGGGTTCTATGATTTTCCTCCCAACATGTTTTACACCTGGCTGCACCAGTTGGCTTCAAATGAGGCTGCCAGCAGGGCTTCTTGTGAAGTCTGAATGCCCTTTACTGGTGGCAAGTATTCAAGGTGACCATGGTCATGCTAGGAGATGATGAAGCAGCATGGGAGACATGGCAAGCCCAGGAACGCTAGGCAGCATGAGGGGTAATGATCTGTGGGCGAATGGAAGCAGCATGAAGCTTTCATCTCACTATAGCTCTCCAGAAAATACAGAGATTTGAGGACTGATTGTTACAGAAGCTTGAAATAATTTATCTAGAACAATTCCCACTTTCCACTCGACCAGTTATAAATATTGATGGGGTGTTTAAGTCAGCCAGTTTCACAGGTATTTAATATTCATCCCCACTGCATAGGGAATTCAACATTCTCTCCTTATGTAAGGCTCAAGTGCATCACCTCTGTGGATGGAGATGTGAGTCTATGAGGAGCATCTGAGATCCCCAGCTGATGCAAAAAAGCCTTCCTTCTGGAGCATCATCACGCTCCAGATGACACTGCCAACAGTAGGAGCAGAGAAACAGCTTCATTATTGATTCTTCCACACAAACTGGGAAGACAACAAGCAGCATCATTAGTTACAAGTAAGGAACCAGGCTCTGCCATGGTGAAGTCAATGTTGTGCCATGGACAAACATGGAATCATAGAACAATCTGGGTTGGAAGGCACCTCCAAAAGTCATCCAGTGCAACCCCTTTGCAATCAACAGGGGCATCCTCCACTAGATTAGGTTGTCCACAGCCCTGTCCAGCCTCACTTTGAGTATCTCCAGGTATGAGGCAAAAACCACCTCCCTGAGTAACCTGTCACAGTGTTCCAGCACCAGTAAAGAACTGCAGACTGCAGGCCAGAAGCAATTAACCCCTCAACAAAGAAGACCAAAGCTAGAAGTCTTCCAGGACTAAATCTTAACATGCATTGATTCAGTGACTTCAACAATTCAGTGATATTCAATAATTACATGTGAGGCAGCAGCTGCTGATGAAAATGTTCCTTTACTCTGTGGTAGCAAGTTACATTGCCCTGCAGGCCACCACCAAGGTGGGAAGGTGTGCACCCACACTTCATGGATGGGACTGAACCTGGTCACCATTGCAGTGTAAGCAAGTAACAGGAGAACCCCTGCTATGGGGACAGGATGAGAGAGTTCGGGCTGTTCAGACTGGAGAAGAGAAAGCTCCAGGGAGACCTTAGAGCTGCATTTCAACATCTGAAAGGGACCTCCAGGCAGGCTGGGGAGAGACTGTTCAGAAGGCCCTGTGGGGATAGGCCGAGGGACAATGGTTTGGAAGTGGAGCAGGGCAGGTGCAGGTTGGGCATCAGGAGGGAGCTGTGAACAGTGAGGGTGGGGAAACACTGGAAAACCCTGGCTGCCCAGGGCTGTGGTTGAGGCCATCCCTGGAGACATTCAAGATCAGCCTGGATGCATCCCTGTGCAGCCTGCTCTAGTTGGAGGTGTCCCTGCTGCCTGCAGGGTGGTTGGACAAGATGCCTGTCACGAGATATTGTTTAATTAGGTGCGATATCCCGTGGAGGGGGGTCCTGGTGCCCCCGAGGTTCTTTGGATTCACAGTTGGCAGAAAACAAACGCACGAGTTACTCAAAATGCCAGGTAAAACAGTTTAACAGTCAGAATTTAGGGAACAGAGAGTATACAAATGGAATAGACCCCAGCCACGCCTACAAACCTGTGGGGGCGCAAGGGGAAAACCACAGCTCCTTCCCGAACCCGAGGGGAAGAAGGGAAAAGACCAACTTAGCCCAGATACGGAGAGAAAGAGAGAGAGAGAAGGGGATTAGTCTTGTCACTTCTCTGGAAAGCTGCTATGCTTTGCTGCCTGCTGCCTGCTGCCTTGCACGTGGCTGGGATTTCACAGCCACGACGGGGAGATGATGAAGGAGAACGAGGAAGAACGAGGAAGAGTGAGGAGAAGAGCGAGAAGAGCCCCTAATGGCTGCTGACCCCTGCCTAAATACCCTATGGGGGCGCATGAAACTGTCCAATAGGTATTCAGCATTCTCTAGCTGACCAATTGGTTCAAAAACTCCACGCATACGTGCAGCCCAAGGTCTCCCTGGGTCCCGGGGCCACGTGGGGTGCCCCCAACCCTCAACGCCTGCTGGACCTTGGACAGGAGGGGGAGGAGAGAGCCCAGGGATTGGACCAATTCTAGGGTGTTTGTCACACCCGTGCCAGGACAATGCCCTTTGAGGTTCCCTTCCAACTCAGTGCAACCTGTTAATCTGAGAACTGGGGAGGGTTTCAGCTCCTAAGGAACTTGATTAACCTAAAATTCTAGCCATTCTCCTCCATACCAACACATTCTTGGTATATGAAATACATGTCAGAAATAGAACTTGCTGCCACCTTCCAGAAAGAGATGAGAAATGTCAGCGAGGTGAGATGTTTTCCAAGCTTCTCCAAGCCATGTTCAGGATTTTCTATTCTGGCTAATTTCAAATCTAATGGATCAGCCTCCATTCTATAACCCAGAGCTGCTTCCAAGCCTGCTCGGTGGAAAGAAGGGGAGCTGTATAGCTCAGGCTGAGGGGAGATCAATTGGAGCAGTGTTTAAACAAAGGAACTCCAGCTCTTGCTTGGAGCAGCAACATTTGGATGTCTCCAGTTCCCCTGCCGCAACTCCCATAAATGCAGTAGTGCAACCCACATGCTGGGATGGGAAGGTCATTTTCTGCAGGCTTTCCCTTGTGGATTTCAACCCAGTTTTGAAAGGTGACATGAAAAGCTTGGGAGTTCAGAAGAGCAACACTCAGCCAAACAGCATTTTCCCCTGACCTGCACCCTCTGTTGTCACTGTGTCTGAGAGGACTGTGGCCATTTGAGCTAGATTTCTAGCTCAGACATAGAAAACAAATGAACAACAACAACAACAACCACACAACCCAAAACAAACAAACAAACAAAAAAACCCCTAAAACCTGGAAGCTCTGAGTGAAGAGGTAAACATTCTAGGGATATGCTATATAATAGCAACAACAGATAAGTTAATATAATTTCATTGGAGCATCCAATTGCACTTATGTCTGGATGCACAGCTTGTTCTCCCACTTGATGCTTCTCCTACACACACAGCTATCTTCCTCCACCGCTGCTTGACCCCTTCCCCATCCTCCTCAAGGTTCTTTTTTTCCTGTAGTAGTTTATTCACTTTATACTGTTATATTTAGTTTAAACTATAAGAAAATACAATTTCATTTTTCCTGACTTTCAAAAAAAATCTGTGTTGTAGTGAGTTACAACACAGGCTGAGGGAGTTGGGTCTTTAAACTTGTAGAAGAGGAGCCTGAGGGCTGCCCTCATTGTTATTGGTAAAGATGTGCAGGGAGAGTGCCCAGGAGGATGGAGCCAGGCTCTGCTCAGGAATGTCCTATGACAGGACAAGGGGCACTGGTGGAAGTTGAGGCATAGGAAGTTCCATGGAAACATGAGGAAAATTTTGTCTCTGTGAGGGTGACAAAAAACTGGAACAGGCTGCCCAGTAGGCTGTGGAGTTTCTTTCTCTGGAGATATTCAAAGACCTGCCTGGGTGTGCTCCTGTGTGACCTGCCCTGGGTGACCCTGCTCTGATAGAGGAATTGGACTGAGTAAGAGAGTTGGCGCTGTTCAGTCTGGAGAGGACAAGGCTCTGAGGAGACCTTATTGTGGCCTTCAAGTATCTGAAGGAGGCTACAAGAAAGCTGGGGAGGGACATTTTTTGGAGTGTCAGGTAGTGATAGGACTGGGGGGAATGGAGAAAAACTAGAAGTGGGTAGATTCAGATTGGATGTTACAAAGAAGTTCTTCACTGTGAGGGTGGTGAGACACTGGAACATGTTTCCAAGGGAGGTGGTCGAAGCCTCATTGCTGGAGGGTTTCAAGGCCAAGCTGGATGTGGCTCTGAGCAACCTGATCTAGTGTAAGGTGTCCCTGCCCACAGCAGGAGGCTGGAATTAGATGATCCTTGAGGTCCCTTCCAGTCTTGACAATTCTATGATTCTATGACTCTGTGATGTCTGGATCCCTTCCA
Organism: Psilopogon haemacephalus; assembly: GCA_013396835.1. Classification (NCBI taxonomy): domain Eukaryota; kingdom Metazoa; phylum Chordata; class Aves; order Piciformes; family Megalaimidae; genus Psilopogon; species Psilopogon haemacephalus. The sequence continues at coordinate 17,929 of VWZI01010263.1, forward strand.
ACCCCCCACATTCCATGATTCTGTGCTGACAGTATAGCTCTGACCTGCATTGCGTTTCCTGCTATCGAGGGCAACAAAGCGCAGGCAGGGATGGTTGCTGATGTACCACATGGCCCAGGGCACATCGATGCCTCTGCCAACCTTGTAGAACAGACCCAGAGCATAGCGGGAGGAGTAGCTCACAGCTTCCAGTTGCTGCCTTTGGCTCTCACTAATTACTGTGGACACAGAAGAAAAAGGAAAAAGAGAAATCACATAATCCCTCTCCTCTCACAATCTGCTGTTGGAAATAGTGGTTGACATTACCCTGAGCTGGATGCTGGATTAGGTGACCTCCCTAAGCAAACCTGAATTTGTTTATATATCTGTGATAGACAAATGTTTATTGAAATGGCTTAAACAGCATAAAACTGGTTCATCAAAATTAATTAAAGGAGCTCTAGCTTCAGGTGCTTGTATTGCACAGTAAGGGATCCTCCAGAAAATCTGCAGAAGGACTTTTGCTGAGGGTATCTAGAGACAGGACAAGGGAAACCTGAGGGAAAGCAGGGTTAGACTGGAGCTGAGGAAGAAATTCTTCAGTACAAGGGTTGTCCAGGAAGGCTGTGAATGCCTCCTCCCTGAAGGTGTTCAAGGACAGGCTGGATGAGAACTTGGGCAGCTGAGTCTAGTTGAGAGGTGCCCCTGCCCATGACATGGGGGTTGGAACAGATGAGCTTTGAGGTCCCTTCCAATTTGAGCCATTCTGTGATTCTGTAATTCCCTCCTGAAAATGGCCAGGCTGCCAAAACTAAGAAATTAATATTAAGCCATGTTCTTTGGAATATATTAGGATTGTTTTCTGGGACATCTCTTCATGAAGTTATGTAGAGCAGGTCCTTCACATGCCCTTCACCATCTGCTGGCGCTTTATCTCCTAGTTCCCCTCTGAAACTTCCATTATCAGTGGCTTTTTTTCTCCAAATATTTTCTCATGGGAGGGAAATAAAAATGGGAAGAAGAGGTTTGAGTTGCCTCTAGCACATAAAATAACTCCATGTATCTAATCTAATCTAATCTTATCTAATCTAATCTAATATATTGTTATGGGGCACTCCAAAATCCCTTATCCCCCCTGCTCTGTCTCCAGAGGCTTGAATGGGGGAAAAAGAAGGTGCAAAACTGTTTCCTTCCCCCAGTCCTTGAGGGCTTGAAGGGAAAACAGCAAAGGCCTTTCCACACATGTACTGACTCATGTGGAAGCCCGCCCTGAGATCAGCTGGGGATTGGCTGGGTTCTTTGCACCCATGTGTCCAATGGCATTGGACACACTGTCTAGAAAGGCTTATAAATAGAGTGTGGACAGAGTGCCATGCTGGTCTGGAGGCTTGGCGTGGAGCCCTGTGCCGATACCTATCAGGGACCAGTTGCGGATAGCTGACAGTGAGAGCACCTCAGAGTAATGAGACTCCTTTATTCTACTACTACTACTACTACTACTACTACTACTACTACTACTACTACTACTACTACTACTACTACTACTACTCATTAATACAAGGTTGTTAAACTTATAGTACCAAGATGGGGTGGTTACAAAACAAGCAATATGATTGGTTAGTATATAATATTTGGCATATTCTAACAAGTCTCCATTCTCTGATGAACAAACTCAGCTCCCCCTCCCATTATGGTTTTCCCTGTATCTTGCTTCTGCATTTGGGAGGAACTTTCTCAAATGCCTCCTTTCCCACCAGAACAAGAACAATTCAGGGACAGTCAAGGATACAAACTATCAAATGCTTTACAAACTATCAAATGCTTGGTTGCTCAGTTCCAACAGCTCATGTCCTCCCTGTTCAGCTAGAAATTCTCCCACAGCCCTGCATGCCAAGCTGCCCGAGGGCAGCAGCTTGGCTCTGCACAAGGCAAAGTGAGACTGGGCTGGGTGCTTTGCACACTGTGGCCTTGAGACCTGCCAGCCAGGCAGCACACACAGACTTGGCTCTGCACCATCTCTGTAGGTCTGCCATGGAGTGGAAGACACCAGTTCCACAGCTGGAATATGCTCAGGGTGAAGCAAGAAGAAATCCTAGAATGGTTTGGGTTGAAAAGAACCCTTAAGGATCATACAGTTCATAGGATCACAGAAACACAGAATCACAGAATGGTCTGGGTTGGAAGGGACCTCTGAAGCTCATCCAGTCTAGCCCTCTCTGCAGTCAGCAGGAACATCCTCCACTAGATCAGATTGCCCACAGCCCTGTCCAGCCTCACCTTGAATATCTCTGGGGATCGGGCCTCAACCACCTTCCTGAGCAACCTGTTGCAGTGTTCCAGCACCCTCCTGGGGCAGAACCAGCAGGTTTGAGTTTGCTCTGGTTTATTAGACAGAGAGCTTCAGCAGGTACAAACTTCACAACGTGAACTTGCCAAAGCTGAGCCAACCAGCTGGATCTGTAGTGCCTCAATGAAGACTCAACATTGCTTTATCAGAGTCAAAGAATACTTTTCTTCTGATGTCCAAACTAGACCTTGCCTGGTGCAATTTGAGACCATTTCCTCTTGTCCTATAATTTTTTACTTGGAAGAAACTAACCTCTGCCTGGCTCCAACCTTTTTTCAGGGAGCCAGAAAGTCTCCTTCAGACTCCTTTTCTCCAGACTAAACACCCCCAGCTCCTTCAGCTGCTCCTCCCCAGCTGTCTTCCCCAGACCCTTCCCCAGTTTCACTGCCCTTCTCTGGATCTACTCCACCGTCTATGGGCCTGTCTTCACAAGCTGTGAGGTTTCAAAAGGTGCTAAAGGTTGCTTGGGATGGTGCTGAACATCTAAGGTGAGTCACAGTTCTATCAGCTTCAAGCACAGATGTCTATGGGGAGCTTGGCCAGGGGATTGCTGGGGAAAGAGGATGGAAGAAGGCAGTGATCCCAGCTGAGCAACCTCCCTCCCTGGACACAGCAGGCAGCTTTGAGGCTGTGGGCACCAGCCAGAAGTGACAGAGTCATGACATAGCAGATCAAAGGGCTGTGAACAGCTCGGGTGGGTTGTTCACAGCAGCCAGGGAGGGACATCTTTGGGAAGAAGCTGCTCTTCAAAGCCCCGGGGGGATGGAATTAGGCACAGGCTCAGGACAGCCAATTACACTGCCTGCAGGCCTTTTGGGGACAATGCCAGGCTGCTCATCAGCAACAAGTGAACTCCAGAAACTCTGAGAAGCTTCTCCACACTAACTCCTGTCCCGTCCCTGGGTAATGTAGAGCTGGAAGTGAAGATGCAGGGCAGAAAAGGAGAGCCAGTGCTGAAATGCTGGCCACCCCACAACCCAGTGCACTGGACTCACAGCAAGGCCCAGGCTTGAGGCAGGTACAGCAAGTCACTGGGGACTGTGTCCAGGCAACTTGGCAGCATCCTTGAGGATGGGAATCTTCCAATACTTGTGCTACCATCCCAGGCTGTTTCCTTGGGGCTGGCTGGAATTTTCCATGCTGCAGCTTCTACCAGTGCCTCTGAGGCCCTTTCTGACTATATCATAGAATCACAGATTGCATCATCTTGTCCAACCCCTTGCAGTCAGCAGGGACACCTCCAACTATAAATCACCTCCATCATAAACCAGAAATTACTAATGGTCCAGACAGTCAGGTTTACACATGAATTAATTCCATTCCTGATGGACATTTGCTTAAGTTTTGCCTATGTTTTTTAAAATTATGCCTGGGGTTCCCTGGATCCTCTTCACATGCATAAACCTGAGGAAATCAGTTTTGTAGTTTGAGAAGACGGGCAATGAAGTGATGCTAAATTTGCAATCCAGCCACAAAACAAGCCAAAGCTGAACCGTACATAAAAACAAAGCTGCAAGTTATAAGACTGACGCTGCTCTCTCCTGCTCCATCTATTGTGTGTTTCAGCAAGGCCAACAAGTTGAGCTGAGGACATGATGGGAGCCTTCATTTTTTAGTTTCCATACTGTGCTTGGATTAAAGGAAAACCAGACTGTTGGTTCAGTGTTGTGCAGAAACCACAGAAATAACTTACTTTTTCTCCCTTCCAACAAAAATGCTAAACCCAACCCAACAACTTTCAGATGATGGAATTGTCCAGCATACAGAAATCAGCCAGAGCCATATTTTTTTAAGCACTGCCTAAAGACATCAAAATCTTTTCTTTTTCCACTGGAAGACACACAGCTATGGCTGTACCATGGATGCCACTGCAGTAATTGTCCCCTGGAGATTCCATACCTTCAAAGTGAGGGGCATGTTATGCTTTATTTTCTATTTCTGCAGACACTGACGGCAGAGTGGATTACTGATCTCTAACACTTCATAAATACAGCAAGGACCTTTTATCTGCTGTGCCAGTACTTTAATGTCACCTCACTGCCTTACTTGTGTTATGGGAAGGAGGGGACCCAGAGATCCCATTAAGGAGAGCCAAGGATCCAGCTGGTAGCTTGGGAGCACGGGCACCATAGAATCATAGAATGGTTTAGGTTGGAAGAGACCTCAAAGCTCAACCAGTTCCAACCCCCCACCATAGGCAGGGATACCTCCCACTAGATCAGGATGCTCAAGACCTCATCCAGTCTGGCCTTGAACATCTCCGGGGAGGGAGCAGCCACAACCTCCCTGGGCAACCCGTTCCAGCATCTCACCACCCTCACTGTGAAGAACTTCCTCCTGACATCCTGTTTAAATCTCCCCTCTGCCAGTTTAAACCCATTACTCCTCGTCCTGTCATTACAAGACCGTGTGAATAGTCCCTCTCCAGCCCTCCTGTAGGCCCCCTTCAGATACTAGAAGGCTACTATAAGGTCTCCTTGAAGCCTCAAACCATGCCGTGATGGAGTCCAGAGCTGAGCCTAGCCTACCATTGCAGCTGCCAGGCAAGCAGAAATAAACCCGGCTGCTCCCATGGACAAGAACCCACCTGGACAATCCAGGCTTCATCTTGCAGGCTGAGTTATTTACCAGCAAGTGAGGGAGAGAGCTGCAAAACACAGTTTCACCTCCAAAAGGACACTGCTGAAGCTAGGTAGCACCTTGATCATTTGCCACCAGCACATGGCAGTTGGCAGAGGATCCAGCGAGAACCAGGCTAAGTAAGTGGTAAGTGACATGGTAGGTTCGCAAAGGATTCAGGTCAGGCTGGTAATTGAAGCATCTGTCACCTATAACTTCACACCATGCCCTCACACTTGTCACTGTAGGTCACAGGGAGAAACAGAATCCCTGAACCCCGGAATGGTGGTGTTGAGAGGGACCTCTGGAGATCATCCAGTCCAAACCACCTGCTAAAGCAGGGTACCCACAGCAGCTTGCGCAGGACCACAATGCCTGGGGGGGAGGGGGGCGGGGTTGGAAGCTCTCCAGACAAGGAGACTCCACAACCTCTCTGGGCAGCCTGATCCAGGCCTCCAGCACCCTCATACCAAAAAACTTTCTCCTTCTGCTCAGGTAGAACGTCCTGGCTTCCACTTTGTGCCCCTTGTCCTGACCCTGGGCAACATGCCTTCTGGGGCTGCCCCAGGGCCCCAGGGCTCTCAGCCTTTGCTCCCCAAAGAGCTGCTCCAGGCCCCTCAGCAGCTTTGTAGCCTCCCCTGGACACTCTCCAGCCATTCCCTGTCTCTCTTGAAGAAACCACACGCATAAGTCCAAGGAGAAGCAGATGCTATAATGTGAGAGGTATTTACCCTTGTCTTGGAAAGTGTTGGTCTTCCTAATGCAGTCCTTCCAACAAGCATGTGGATATTTCTCTCCTTACTGAGTCACCAGATGATTCCAGAGCTCAGCTGGGCTGCCTGCACCCATCTCCTGCCTGCGCGTCAGGATGTGTGAGCAAACCTGAGTAAACATCTGGAGATCCTGGTTTGAAAGGGCTTCCAGGCATGAGTCAAGACAACTTACTTTGTTTCACTGTCCAGCCTGGATGGGTGGCACCAGAGGATGTTGCATCCTGACAACTAGCAGCTCCAGAGAAGACAACAAAAAGCCAGATAGAGCTTGGGTTTGATCACACTGAGCTACCACTGACATGTCCCAAATGGCTTTTCTAAGTATGGCCAAGCTAAGCACAGCAGCAGTGCTGCGGCTGCAAGAGATCAGGATAAATGAAAGTATTCTGAAGGATTCTGTGGTTTGTATCAAGGCATGGAATAGCCCTCTCCTGTAACCATCCACAAGGACCACAGAAAGGATAAGGTGCTCTTAATGCTGATGACACCAAACTGGGAGCAGTGATGACAGCAGCTAGACCTGGACAGGCTGCAGAGCTGGGCAGGGAGCAATGGAATAAAATCAAACAAGGGAAAGGATGGAATCTGGCAGCTGGGGAAGAACAACTCCATGGAGCAGTGGAGACTGGGGACTGAGCTGTTGGACAGCAGCGCAGAAGAGAGGAACCTGGGGGTGCTGCTCATTTCCCAGCAGAAAAGATGGTGCAGAAGCTGTCATCCCCTAGTCCTCAGCTCAACCTTTGACCAGGAAAGATTCTTTACACCTTCTTCATGTTTTGCCTGTTTTATTTCTGCTCCTCTCAGAGCTCTGCCCTCAACAGCCTTGCAACTTACACTATGCCCAAGAGGTTTTTTTGCTCCTTGTGCTGTTCTGCGTAAGATTTGATCAGCAGCATCTCGATGATGTGCCGGCAGCAGGGCCGGATGTGTTGGTGGCACAGCAATTCTGCCTGGCCACTGTCTCAAAAGTTAAAAAGGAAACTCTGTGGTGAAACAGCAAATAAGATGTTTTTAGTCTGGGTTATGAAAAGCAGCAGCACAGGGAGGGGATTCCACCCTCTGCTGTGCTCTGATGAGAGCCCCCCTGCAGTGCTTGGGCCATCTCTGGAGTCCTCAGCACAGCACAGACAGGGACCTGTTGGAGCAGGGCCAGAGGAGGCCACAGCAATGCTGGCAGGGCTAGAAGCACTCTGCTGTGTGGCCAGGCAGGGAGAGATGGGCTTGTTCAGCCTGCAGAGGAGAAGGCTCCAGGGAGACCTTCTGGAGACACTTTGCAGTGTTTAAAGGGGCCCAGCAGAAAGCAGGTAAAGAGTTTTGAGAAGGGCCTGTTGTGGCAGGACAAGGAGGGATGGTTTGGACTGAAAGAGGGAGATTGAGTGGAGAGAAGGGAGAAATGTTTGATACTGAGGGTGGGGGAAGCCTGGCCCAGGTTGCCCAGAGAGGTGGGAGCTGCGTCATCTCTCCTTTGGAGAGACTTTTCCTACCACTCTCCAGAGTAGGAAGCCACCACCCTGAGCTTTCTATATGAGTAGTGAAAAAGGACAGGCTCCTCTGCCTTCAGAACTGACACTGTGTAATGGTGCTGGCCCTCTGCCACTCTTCTGACCACTTCAAGATGCAGGCTGCTCCTGCTCCTGACACTGTGTGGAAGGGAGCAGAGGGTATGAGAAAGTCTTCGCTTTGAAGTTCAGCTTCCTTGTCACACAGCCCAAGATGCTACTCAGAAGGTAGAACAACAGCTCAGAGCAGCCATGGTCTATCTGCATCTGAGAGCATCTGAGATGCTTCCCAAACCCATCTCTACCAGCAGGCAGACTTCTCATGTTCTTACTCTGCTCATCTTGTGTTTGAAAGATCGTGTCAGGACCTAAAGCAATGCTCACTCCTCTGTACTACCGCACTCCTGTGTGCTACCACAACTGAAAGCACTGTGACAAAGCACTGTGGGCCTGGCTGACCTTGGACAAAGCGTCTTTAGGTCAAGGTGCTGGCACTTTAAGGAAAGGCCTGTTTAGGGCTGTAGGTGATTAAGTGGCCAAGATAGATGCAAGGAGAAAACCCCAGCAGTAAAACTAATTTCTTATGAGGTTCCTAATTATGAGAAATAGGCTTGCCTACCCTACTAGCAGCTGCTGTTGATCTAATAGCAGCCTTCCAGTACTGAAGGGAGGCTGCAAGAAGACTGCAGAGGGACTGTTCCCAAAGGCCTGCAGGGACAGGACCATGGGCAATGGCTTCGAACAAGAGCACAGCAGATTTAGATTGGATGTGAGGAACAAGTTGTCAGTCCTGGATGGATGCCATGCTGTCATACAGCTCTCATTATCATGACTACAATTACAGTTTCTATACTATAGGTAGTATCATAGAGTCATAGAATGCTGTGGGTTGGAAAGGACTTCCAAAGCTCACCCGGTCCAACCCCCTGCACTCAGCAATGACATTCTCCACTAGATAGGTTGCCCACAGCCCTGTCCAGCTTCATCATGAGGATCTCCAGTGATGGGGCCTCAATGACCTCCCTTAGCAACCTGTTGCAGTGTTCCTGCAGCCTCATGGCAAAGAACTTGTTCCTCACATTCAACCTAAATCTGCTGTGCTCTAGTTTGAAGCCATTGCCCCGGGACCATGTCTGCAGGCCTTTGGGAACAGTCTCACAGTTTCCATGTGTCACTTTCCTTTCTGTGACTACCACTGAAACCCACAGAAGTTGAAGAAATCTGTGAGAAGACCTGACTTTCTCCTGAGCCTTCTGTAGCTATTCAAGATCTCATCTTTAAGCTAAGAGCCTTGGGAAAGCTCAGATAAAACAAACAAACAAAAAAACCCCAAACAACTAAAGCTCACTGTCATATTTTCTCTTGATTGATTTACAAATTAATCCAGACTCATCCTTTTCCTGGGCTGTGTCATTGCAGAGGACTTAGATGAGCTTCTTTCCTATCAGCAAGTTACAAAGTACTACACATGGCTCCGCTACTCTCTGCTGCCAAGATGTGAAAAGCTCATTATTGACATAATCTTCACTGTAAAGTCATTTGCTCACCTCCAGTATACAGCAGTGAGCTGAAGAGTAATGTTGACAGGATTTATGTTCTGAAGTATCACACCAGTCGCCAAAAGAACATCAAAAGTGATGTTGGATCATGTCTCAGCCTTCTGATTTGGATAGGACAACCATGTAAATAAACTGAATGAGGTCTGCCTGATGCTTCTGGCTTCTACACCTCCCTGGTAACCCAGATGGCATGCAAAACTGAACACTGGCAGATGGAGGCTCATGCAGAAGGTCTCACCACAGACTGATTCCTTGCAATGTTTTGCTGTTGCTAAACTCAAGTCAATACCTCTAACACGATCTAAGCCAGTGCCAGTGACCACTCAGAAGCAAAATGCAGCTCTACAATAATAGACTACAAAGACTTGAGGGTGCTGAAGTGCAAGAATCTGGGCAAGAGCCAGCAATGGGCACTTGCAGCCCAGACGGCCAGTGGCAGCCTGGGCTACATCCAAAGCAGCTTGGCCAGAGACATAGAGAGGGGATCCTGCCCCTCAGCTGTGCTCTGGGCAGACTTCACCTGCAGTGCTGTGTCCAGATATGGAGCCCTCAACACAAGAGAGACCTGGACCTGATGGAGAGGGTCCGGAGGAGGCCACAGTGATGATCAGGGGCCTGGAGAACCTCTGCTATGAAGACAGGATGAGAGAACAGGGGTTGTTCAGCCTGGAGAAGAAAAGGCTGCAGAAAGACCTTACAGCTGCATTTCAACATCTGCAGGGGACCTACAGGCAGGCTGGGGAGACTGTTCAGAAGGGCCTGTGGGGATAGGCTGAGGGCATGGTTTGGAAGTGGACTAGAGCACATGTAGGTTGGAGATCAGGAGGGAAATGTGCACAGTGAGAGTGGGGAGAGAATGGAACAGGCTGCCCAGGGCTGTGGTTGAGGCCATCCCTGGAGACATTCAGGATCAGCCTGGATGTGTCCCTGTGCAGCCTGCTCTAGTTGGAGGTGTCCCTGCTGCCTCCAGGGGAGTGGCACAAGATGTCCTTTGAGACTCCCTTCCAACCTGATGCAAGCTGTGAAGATGTGATTTCAGTTTCAGTAAGTACCAGAGAAAACACTTCCAGGTGCTGATTACTCAGGAAGGACTCAGCTGGCTGCTGGAAATTTCCACTTTCTAACAAAACCAATTAACTTATTTTCCTCTCCTTTTCAAAGGTGCTTGCCTAGCTCATTACCATGCAAAAGGAAAGAATCACACAGAAGCAAGAACTGCACCCAACTCTTACAAGAACCCCGGGGATGATTTTTAGGGGACCTTCCCCCCAGTCTATGCCAGGCTTCTCCATGAGTTTCAGCATTCCCTCTGCTTGGAGATCTCAATTTCCAGAATCAGTCCAAGAAGCTGTGTTTGGCTTCCCAGTTCTCTTCTCTGCTACCAGATGACTGTTAATACAACACAGCTGTCTCCTTCAGGCTAAAGAATCCTGGGCTACTGAGTCACGCCTTTGGGCACCCATCCCTATGGGCATCTTGGAAGCTTTCTGAGTGGTGCAAACACAACCGCGCACCAATACTGAAGCTGCAGGCATGCTGAGGATGTATGTGGCAGCATCATCATGTCCCTCTCTCCTGCTCTTTCTTTAACGTATGTTTAGCAGTCAGTTTTCTTTCCAGGGAGAGACAGAATCACAGAATCATTTGGGTTGGAAAATCTCTCCAAGACCATCCAGTTCAACCACCTGCCTAACACCACCCACTAAACCATGGCCCCGAGTGCCATGGCCACACCTTTCTTGCACATCCCCAGGGTTGGAGATTCCACCACTGCCTTGGGCAGCCTGTTCCCAACCCTGACCACTCTTATATCAAGGAAATTTTCCTTCCTTCCAACCAAACCCTCCCTTGGCACAATTTCAGGACACTTCCTCTCCTTCTATCCCCTGAGACTAGGGAGAAGAGCCCAACCGTTGGCTCACTAGTCTCCTCTCAGGGAGCTGTAGAGAGCAATGAGCCCCCCATTCCAGGTGGGGCTTGAAAGTCTCAAGAGAAAGAGACTCCACAACCTCTCTGGGCAGCCTGCTCCAGGCCTCCAGCACCCTCACACCAAACAAAATTCTCTTCATATTGAGACACAACCTCTGAGTTCCAGTTTGTGCCCATCGCCCCTTGTCCTGTCACAGGGCACCACTGAAAAAAGCCTGGCCTCTTTTTCTTGACACCCATCCATTCATATATTTCTAGACATCAATAGGATACCCTCTCACCCTTCTCCAGGTTCAATAGCCAGAGGGCTCTGAGCCTTTCCTCATCACAGAGATGTGATATAGGCCCTTCAGCATCCACATGGCCTGTATTGGACTCTCTAGTATATCCCTGTCCCTCTTGAACTGGGGAGCCCAGAACTGGACACAGTAGTTCAGATGTGGTCTCATCAGGGTAGAGGTGCAGTGGAACCTCTCTCCATCTGCTGGCCACACTTCCCTTCATGCACCCCAGCACACCATTGGCCTTCTTGGACATGAGGGCACATTGCTGGTTCATGGCAACTTGCTGCCCACCAGCACTCCCAAGCCCATTTCCTGCAGAGCTGCCTCCCAGCAGGCCCCCCCTCAGCTGTCCTGCTGCAGGAGGTTGTTCCTCCCCAGGGGCAGGACTGTACCCTTGACCTTGCTGAACTCCATGAGGTTCCCTGAGCCCAGCTGTGCAGCCTATCCAGGTCTAGATGGATGGCAGCACAGCCTGCTCCCAGTGCTGTGCCAGTGGTGAACTGGGAAAGGGTGCACTCAGTTGAAAAGCTTTCTGAAGGTTTTCGTTCACCCAAATTTACAAGCAACAGCTCCTGACAGCTTCCGTATTATAGGGGATTGTGAGGAAGAGAGACAAATCATAAATTTTATTCTTTCAAGAGCAAAGAATAGAGTATCCAGAGAAGGGGACTCCACAACATCTCTGGACAGCGTGCTCCAGGCCTCCAGCACCCTCACACTGACAAAGTTTTCCCTACTGTTCTCATGGCACCTCCTCCACTCCAGTTTGTCCCCAGTGCCTCTTGTCCTGTCCCTGGCCATCCCTGAGCAGAGCCTGACTTGTGTCCTCCCAACATTGCCCTGCACATCTTTAGCACAGCAAAGAGGGCAGCCTTCAGGCTCCCCTGCTCCAAGCTCCCAGCCCCAGCTCCCTCAGCCTGGCCTTACAGATGTTCCACTGCCTTCTGTGGTGTCTCACCACCCTTATAGGGGAAGAATATCTTCCTAATCTCCAGTCTAAATCTCATTTCTTCCAGCTCGATATCAACACCAGAACTCTGAAACACACAACAACCTCCCTCACGTAAGCAGGAGAGCCAGGATCTCAAATGTCACTTAAGGATGCCATATTGATGATAACTTCCTGTTTCAGGTGGTAGAGGAACCCACAA
>VWZI01010274.1:0-17207 GCA_013396835.1 Psilopogon haemacephalus
CTAAAAGGTGGGGGGGCAGGTCACTGCAAACCCACTACATATGTATTCAGCAGCCTTCCAGAAGCAGAGATGCTCTTAATCTAGCTACTTCTGAGACACTACTCCTCATAGCTGTAAAATATCCCAGAATATATCTGGTTGGAAGAGAGCTCAAAATCATCCAGTTCAATCCTTGACCCATCACTGAAGGGTCAACACTGAACTATGTCCCTAAGCACCAGGCCCATACACTGCTTAAATACCCCCACAGATGGTGACTCCAGCACTGCCCTTGGGCAAAGTATTCAAATGTTTGAGAACCCTTTCAATACTTCCTAATATCCAGCCTGAACCTCCCCTGGTGCAACCATAAGAGACATTAGAAACAGCCATAATAAGTCAGGGTTCAAAGGAACCAGCAGTAACCTCACATTGCTGCCATTTCAGTGTTATTTATTCCCAGTAGTACTGCTCCCACCTTCAAAATCCCACCTCTCTACCATCTGGGTGCTTCATCACATACTGAAGCAAATTGTTACTCCCTCACACAAATCACAGTCAGAGAACTCATTAGTCTATTCCCTCACCACCTACAATCTCTCACATTAAGTGGAGAATAGTTGTGATCTTAAGCAATCAAGTTTCTATGGCAGAGAGAGAAATTTCATTATTAGTATAGTCCATCACCACAGGCCCTTCCTTCCTTCCTCCCACCCACAACCTTTGAGGGAAGCAATTATAGCTCACTGGGAACAGAGGGAGACACCTCACACGCAGCAAATCCACTTAATACACATCACCCTATGGAAGTTCCTTCACGGGTCAAGTGCAAATGCATGACCAACACTCAGTACATGTGCATGTCTGCACCCTGCCTTGTTACTCAGAACCACAGAATCAACCGGGCTGGAACCTATCCCCTAACATCATCTAACCAACTAAATCATGGCATTAAGTGCCTCATCCAGTCTCCATTTAAACATTTCCAGGGACAGTGACTCCACCACCTCCCCAGGCAGCCCATTCCAATGCCAATCACTCTTTCTGTGAATAACTTTTTCCTAACATCCAGACAAAACGTGCCCTGGCACAGCTTGAGGCTGTGTCCTCCTTTTCTGTCACTGGGTGCCTGGCAGAAGAGACCAACTTCCACCTGGCTACAACCTCCTTTCAGGTAGTTGTAGAGGGCAGTGAGGTCTGCCCTGAGCCTCCTCTTCTCCAGGCTGAACACCCCCAGCTCCCTCAGCCTCTCCTCCGAGGGCTGTGCTCCAGCCCCCTCATCAGCCTTGGTGCTCTTCTCTGGATACGTTCAAGCACCTCAACATCTTTCTTAAATTGAGGGGCCCAAAACTGGACACAGTACTCATAGTGTGGCCTAACCAGTGCTGAGTACAAACTGGGACAGACTAAGCCACTCTAATTAGAGAAACATCAGTAAAGTTTGTCAAAAGACTATTTCAGAAGTTAAGAGGTCCAAAAGCCAAAAAAAATTCTGGAGAGAGAACAGTGATCAACCTGTAGGTGAGGCCACTCAGCTGCCCTCCCAAAGAGAGAGGCCAAAGCTCTCAAAGGATTTAAGGAAACACAGCTCTTGCATGTGTACACAGTTATGGCAATGTTAGGGTTAATTTAACCTCCTCAAACTGTCCACTGTGCTCAGACTATTATTTCTTCCTCTTCATCTTGAAAGACTTGTAGTTCTCTTGGTTTCCCTTCCTGCAGGCACCAGTGCCTCTGTGTAGGTCTGTAGATTGGATGATAAAAACAGACTTGCCATCCTGGCCAGAAGATGCAGGCTTTACATCCTCTTCACCAAAGCAGGCACCTGTAGTGGTTTAGGCAGTTACCTGCCCCCCCCAACCCCACCCCCCAACCTTTTATAAACCCCAGCTAGAACTCAGGACACTGGAAGTTAATAAATGAAGCTTTATATTTACAGCAATGCACAATATACAAGCAAATATTTACAAGATATAAGAGATATTTACAGATATATACAGTGAAAAGGTAATAGACACCACACCCCTCCCAGAGACCAAAATCCCCAAGAGAGGGTAACCAAACACCCCCTACCACCTTTCCCCCCTTCCCCAGTCTTATCTCACCTCTAGTTGATGCTGCAGATAAGCTGAAGTAGATCGGTCAGAGATTAGTGGCAGGAAGGAGTTAGTAATTTTACTCTGAATTAGCTAAAAGACAGAGAGGCAAAGGAGACAAAGGAGAAGCAGCTGCCATGCAGAAGGGTCAGAAGCCCTCTGCTAATCTGGTTGTTTTAAGAACAGTTCTTAAAAACAACTTTTTTTTTCTCAGTAAAACTTGGTGAAGTGACACACTGTGTTTAACTCTCTCAGCCAATAGTCTAATTTCTCACTCAAATTCTCCAATTAGCTCAAACCAACACAGCACCTCATTACCTTGACTCACCTAAGCTTGCATGTGCTATGTCATGGCAAGTTCTCATCTCCTATAAAAGGTGACACCCAATATTCCAGTCTCAGGATCAGAACAGAACAAATTCTGCTGCTGTCTTGATAGTATTTTTTGGTTTTTTTTTTGTCTAAAGCAAAATAAAAGAAACTAAAAACCCCCTACAATAAACCTGTTCTGCTAATTCCTTTTGCAGTGTTATCTAAAGTCCTAAATAATTAAAAGGAAAGTTAAAGGTCTTCACAAGCGGCTGACAGCAAATCTTGCCCAGACACTATTCCAAAGAAACTGAGAATCCAGATCCAGCCAACTTGCACATCAGTCACTCAGCTGGCAAGGAGGACTTCACTTACACTAATGAACAGAGACTTCATTAAAATGCAATTTTAAATTTAGCAACATGCCAGAAAATATTATTGAAGGAGGAAAGGGACAGGATTGAAACTGCAGACTCTGTTATTTCTTGCTGCTCATCGCTAACAAATTAATACAAGTTTAAAATCAATAGGGCAGGACAGCAAGAAACAAACGAGACAAACCAATGTCCACAATGAGAGGATGTGCCAGATCCATCACCCCTGTGCTGCCAGGCAATCACTGTAACGTATGACCACAAGGGCCAGGGACGAGATGCTTTCCCTCAGCAGAGACAGAATTTACATCAGCTTCCCCCCTGCACTGATTTCCCGTTTCTTCGTGACCAAACCATCATATTTTTCTGTATACGAGACCAGCACCAGCTTTGATTTTATGCCAGTGAGGAAGCCTGTCACAGAGCTACTCTAGCAGTCTGCTTGTCATTGAGAATGGAACACATGCAGTTCATCTTCAGCATCATGCCATAGACCACTCACAAGGCCAGATAACTCCAGTAATCTTGCTCAGCCAAAATCCAAACCACACCAACCTCAAGTGGAAAGCTGTAAATTAAGGCAGAAGATCTGATACACCAGCCCTAGCCACACACCACTGACAGAAGTTCTTCCACTCTTCAAACAATGCTTGCTGAGGTTATTGTGCATAAACTGGTAAGTAAATAATAAAGCTTTTTGGACAAAACATGGTTTTCATCACAAGTACTTAGCATAAAGTTAATTCTGACTAATTTGTTACATGGTTTCACTTACCACAAGGAGAAGGAAGGAAAACTTGTGGCACACAAGAGAGATTCCTTCTTCTATATGACTTGCAAGCTGGTCACAAGTGTTGTCCCACAGGGCTTGCTAGTGAGGCCAAGTCTCTTTAGTGTCTTCATTAATGATCTGGGTGAGGGAGGATGTGAGTTTGCAGACAACACTAAATGAAGTGTGAGAGTAGGAAGGCACTGCAGAGAGATCCAGACAGGTTAAATCAAGAGGATGAGCTAGCGGCATGAGGTATAACAAGACTAAGAACTGGGTCCTACACTTTGGTCACAACAAGCCCAAGCAATGCTATAGGCTCAGGGCAGAGTGGCTGGAAAGCAGCTGGGTGGAAAAGGGTCTTGGAGTGCTAGTGGACAGCTGAACATGAGATAGCCATGTTCCCAGATGGCCAAGAAGGCCACCAGCATCCTGGCCTGGATCAAAGAGTGTCCAGCAGCTGTAGAGAAGTGATGGTGTTGTTGGTGAGGCCACAGCTTGAGAACTGTGTTCAATTCTGGGCACCACAGCACAGGGAAGACATTGACATGCTGGAGCACATCCAGACAACAGCAATGAGGCTGGTGAAGGGTTTTGGGAATGTCATATGAGAAGTAGCTGAGGTAACTGGTCTTGTTTAGTCTGGAGAAGTCTGAAAGGAGATCTTGCTCTCTACAGCTACCTGAAAAGAGGTTGTAGTGAGGCTGGTGTTGGTCTCTTCTCCCAAGTAACCAGAGACAAGATGAGAGGAAATGGGTTGGAGTTATGCCAGGGGAGTTTTAGGTTGGATATTAGCAAAATTTCTTTACTGGAAGAGTGGTGAGGTATTGGAACAGACTGACCAGGGATGTGGTGGAGCTGCCGTCCCTGAAGGTGTTCAGGAAGGGTGCAGGTGCAGTGATTTAGGATATAGTTTGGTGGTCATGGTAATTGGTATACTGTTGGACTTGACAATCTTAAAGGTCTTTTCTAACCTTAGTGCTTCTACAATTCTGTGAAATCCAAATTTGCTGCTCCTTCAACAAAGACAACTCCCTTTGTGTGCATACATAAGGACAATACTCTGCTGCACCTTCTTCCCAACTACTTCACAGAAAACAGAACATTTAATACATATTCCTTTAAAGAAATTTGAGCGAATTTATTGTATAAAATTATGATTGGCACAGTACAGAAAAGTTCCTTTGAATGCACATTTCCCATTAACTTGTACACAAATATTACAAGTATCAAGCAAAATGCAAAAGTCTTAAGAACTACTTCCATACTACAAAAGTGTTCACATAGTGAAGTTACTCTCATTACAAAATGTCATGGAAACAAAAGCACTTCAAAATACGTATCTGGGAAATGTTCTCAAATAATCAACAAAATATTTAGTTAAAAAAAAATGCAAAGAAAGAGATAACCTCTTCAAAACACAGTTTTTGATTTGGCAAGATGGAGTAAAGTTCAGATCATTTCATTTATGGAAGGATTGTTCTTTCCCAGAGGCAAACAAACAAAACCAAACAGAAGACACACACACATACCAAAAAAAACTCCCAAACCTTAGTTAGGAAAGGGCTCAATTATACTATGATGACAAATAACGCCATCGAAATTTATCTGGCTCTCTTGTTTTCACACAGGAGCTGTCGGAGGCAGAGATGTGTAAATTAACACTTTCAGGTATATACAGATTGCCTTTTCAAAAGCAAACCAACCAACAAAAAAACCCCCAAAACTAACTCAAACTCTGAAATAACAAGAAGGAGACAATCTGAACTTTGTTGTTCCATTTTAGTTCAGTTCCTTAGGTCACAAGACCCAAGAACAGCAGTCTGCAAAGGATACACACAGAGAGAACAAAACTGAAGTACCAAAGAAGGTGCAGATGTCAAGTTACACAATTACTGTACAGCCTCACAGGAAGACTCTTAGAGGCTATCAGGTCTCTGCTACCCAACACCCTTGAAGACCTGCTATTCCTTAACAACACAAAAAGATATGAACCCAACAAGCAGCAGCCTTATTAAAGGGAGGCACAGTCATACTAGTAGAAAACAATAAAACTTTGAAGACTGAAAGCATCCTTAAAACCTCATATAAAATAACTACAAAGTGAGCAGGACATTACATCACTTTTGTATCGGATGACCTCCATGTGTCTGAGCAGTTAACACTGGCACCTTCTGTGTATCCACGTGAAGCTCACACCTCCACGGTGCTGTGCCTCTCCTCGTACACAGGCACACACACAAGTTGCTATGGGATTGGCCAGGCAAACGCAGTGCAATACAGTCCACGGCACACGCCACAGGAGCGCTACCCACTACAGTGTTGTCTTGCAAAAAAGAAGTCAGAATTCCTGAGTCTCAGAGACATCACTGTCCTCCTCCACTAGATTTAGTTTTCCCAAGGAGAATGTCTAGTTTTCTCTATTTTCACTCTGCTGAAATTTAGAACAGCTTGTGTCTTCTAAAAACACATCAAACTTTTAGGGAAAAAAAACCCAAAAACAAAACAAACATGCCAAAGGGAATTGTTAAAGCTTCTTAAATGGAGAGAGGGAATTCACTTTACAAAATAAAGGCCACCTTCATGTAATATTGGTACTGCCGGTATCCCATTGTTTTGTTTTAAAGGAGAGATTTAGCTCCCTGTTCTGGAAGCCTTGTTACATGCAGTCATGTGAGGTGGGAAACTCCATCCTTTCAACACTCACAAGTACTATGAACAGGACTAACGTGGAACAGCCCTTTGGTACAATCACCGAGGTGGTAAAACCAATGCAACCATCAAGTCATGAAGTCTCCTTCCAACAGTCACTGCAATCAATTAAAACTTCTGTGTTCTCCCTTTTGCTTTGCATATTACACAGTGTAACTTAAAATGTTATTTAAGAGCACTTCAGTCCCACAAGGTAGGATTTAAGCTTGTGTGAATACATATGCATGGCTCTGCAACATTTTTAATGACTTACAAAAATACATTCAACCAAAACTCTTGTATAGGGCTCTTTTTTTTTTTGTTTGTTTTGTTTTTGTTGTTGTTGTAAAAACTAAAACTGAAGGAAAAGCCAAATGGTCCCATCATCAGTTAAATAACACACCCCAAGTTCTGGAAGCAATTCCAAAGCAAAAGCACATTCAAGAGTAACAAACATTGAACTGCATACTTTCTCATTCATCTTTATCAGTAACAAAATTCTACTGCATATAATTATTCAGCCTTATAAATAATGCTAAGCAGAAAAATATTTACCTCTGTGCTACTTTTCTCAGTTTATATACGCATTTCTCAGCTAATAGAAGCAAAGAAAAAAAACAAAAAAACCACAAAACCTAAAGTGCAGACTACAGGCCGTGACAGGCATAATAAACGACCAAAGGTGCAGTCAAATGTGTGTTTATGTCTTAAGTTACTTCTTCCCATCTTTTTTTTCTTGCTAGAAGTCACCCCGTGTGCAATGAAGAGCTGGTCGGTTGGTTTGTGCCACAGTACAACCTGTAACCACTTGTAATTTTTATTTAAAACTAGCTGAATTGTCCAGGGATGTTTCTTAGGTTCATAAAAACTTTATTTCATTAATACTTTAAAAAAAAAAAATCACACCATATTGACACCCCCTCCAGAGAATGCCACTGTCCTTTTGTTGCAGTAGGTGGTTGAACCACTAATGCTGGGTTGACTGTCTTTGCCAAGAGATGTCTTCATTTCCATCTCACACGCTACAATGGCTGCATTCAGCTCCACTTGAGCTCGGTGAACGACATAAAACATGAGTCCTACGCTTATGACAATCTGCAAATGAAACAGAAGAGTGCTGTAGCCCATAGAAACTGTAAGCACCAATACAAAGCTCTTGTTGACAGAAGGGTTCACAGAGGCACCTGAAGGCTATGGGTTTCACAGGCAAGACATCAAAAGGGAGATGAACTTAACCAAGGAGTGCCTCTAAACCTACAGATGCTAACAAGGTAACCTGCATATCAGAACACAGGCATTACATAAAACTTAAAAACATTGAAAGGAATTGAAAAATTGTTTTCTTTCTTTCCATCATCATCCACATACTTGCTAGAAAGCAATTCCTTCCCTTTCCCTCTTAGAAGACATTTTTCCACAACAAAAGCGCCCGGTGCATTTCTGAGTGAAAAGGGCTGATGTTTACTGTCCTGGTTTTGCTGAGAGAGACTCCCAAGCCAGATAGGGATTTGCAGTTTCAAACCAGCCAGGGCAGATGACCTGAGCTGGATCACAGGTGTCCCCCACACCACAAAGGGGTGGAGGGTTTGCTGAGGACAGGTGCTTCTCCTGTTTCTAAGGACTGCTTTCCCCTCTATAGTGCCTGACATTCCTTTGCTGTGATGAGCACAGCTCTGTGCAGTTTATATTGGCATTGGGATCAGTTTGGCTGTTTCATAAAATCCATTTTCATTTCAACTCATGGGTCTTATCTCCTTTATCTGATTCCACTTCTCTGCTGAGTAATACATGTAACTGTTGTAATTCAGCCCCAGATAGGGGCTACCACAGATATCTGTGTATCAGGCAAGTAACAGGCTGAAACTGCGCTGGGCTTCTGCAACCTGCAAACATCAGAGACAGGGGGGTGATGCAGAGGAAAGGAAATTAAACTTCTCATCCTCACCCCTCTGGCACAGAAGACAGCAAAGAGCAGCAGCATCACTATGCTTCTCATGTATCAGAACTAAGCAGGACAGAATCAGATCTCGTGACTGATTTACAGCAGTCTCTATAGGAAGAACTTGGTTTCCAGAGGATGGCTCACAAAGGATGTTGGTAGCGTGTGGTTTGGGGATCCCCAAACCATTTGTTTGATGCTTTTGCTCTAAATTTTATTGCTAATATTTTTTCAGCTTTCACCACAAAAATAATCAGGAATAAATCCAGACAACTTTTGTTTAGAAATTACTCATTCAATGACATTCAGCATGCACCACACTCCCAAGAGACAGCCTTTAATTTCAATAACAGACCAGTGAAATTTTCAGCTGAGACCCTCCTTAGCAAAAAAATAATTAAATCTTGCTGTCTCATAGTGATAGGCCCTTTGAAGTAAGTAAATTGCTCTGCCTTTCCTCAGAGTGTTTTATGAAACTAGCTGAAATCTGCAGCTTCCTTCCAAAAAAATTTTTTAAAGTTATCTTGTTTACAACAGAACCTAAAGTTTTGAGTCCAAAAGCTGAACCTCATTATTAATTGGTAGGGATATGTTTACTTTAAGATTAATGACTAACATTTTAAATGTTTATCAGCATGTCATAAAAGATCTTGAGTGCCACTGAATAAGGAGATTGACAAGTATGACCATAAGGCAATTGTGGCCGAGAGACATCCTCACCAGTTTGCAGCTCAACCTGCATCTCAGTGCAGGTCTGACTGCAAGATCAGGTAAAATTGCCTAGAACTTTTGTCCAGACAGGTCTTAAAACTTCCAGGGATGGAGATTAGACTGTCCTCCCGAGCAACCTGCTCCACTGCTTGACTACCCTTGCAGTGAAAAAGGTTTTCCTCACAAATTCAAGTTGCTTTTGAAGTAAACTGGCCAACGTAAGATTAAAAAAGAGAATATGGACACCAAGCTCTGAATGTATAGGAAAAGCAGCTTATGCATATATTTAAATTTGACTGTTTTTGGAAATACTGCTACCAGTAGCCTGGTTCCCAAGTAAGTACTTAAAAAATCATATGTATACATACATACATATACACACAGACAACCATGAAATGTGAAGAATTCTGCCTCAGTTTATGACAACAAAATCTCATTAGAGCCCAACCAGGCAAAGCATCAGGCCGATGCCTGAGAGAAAGCAGAACATAAGTAAAACCTCCGCTAACAGGTTCCCTTGATTTAGTCAGGTCCCAAGGACTGCTCTCAAAGAGGTGAGGACCCCTTTTCAAACATTCAGCCTCTCCAGACAACACTTACCTGAATAACAGATATCATATAGACTGTATACAATCCACAAAGGAGAGACAATGTCATTTAAAATCAAAGAAAAAAAGGCAAGAAAAGGGAAAGACCACTAAAATCTACCACCCTGGAAACATTTCACTACCAAAATGAAACTTGATCAAGTAACCACTTCTTTGAAGTTGTCTTCCTCACATGTAAAAAGACATTTTAAGCACTCATAATCCTCTCCTGTGAGGTCTATAAATTACATGTTCTTTTTTAAAACACACAAATTCAGGGCAGGAGGAAGGACAGGGGAGGTATAAAGTGGTCCCAGGCCTAGTTTTATACCTGAGCATTGTGAAATATCAGTTTTATGAGTGTAAAACCACTGAGGAAGATGAATGATTGCAGTAGCAACTGAAAGTTTGCAAACCATGGTAACCACTGGCCAAACACAGTTTGAAGCACCCTGCTGCTGTCTGAGCAGGTTTTAATATGTAACCTGTCTCTGACATACTCTGTGCTTGTCATGGTCTCAGACTTAAGGCTTGTTCCCAAGACTTTCAACACATTATTTCATCAGCTAAACTCATGTAAAGGTACTATGTACTTCTCATTAATCTACTCACTTGCAGAATCAGGATATTTTTATTTAGACATTAGCATAATTGTATTTCTTTAGCACTTTTCATCATCAATGAAAGAATTGGGAATGTTCAATGCTAATGGTGAATCCTGCACAGATGCTGCTGGGTCCAAGCACCCTGAGCACACCACACCACAGCAGGTAGCACATGTGCTTTTGTGTAGGGGTGGCTTGACAAGACTACAGTTCATCAGGAAATTGCCACAGAGGGCAAGAGAAGAAAACTTAACAAAACTGTGATAGGAAGAGAGAATGCTATGAGGTAGCATATGGTATGCTACCATATGAGGTAGGAAAGAATTAAACCTGTTGAACAGAAAGCAAAATCAGAAGTAGTGCACTGGAAACCCTGTTCTCTGGGTATCTAGCAGTCAATAATTCTACGAAAAAGAAACATCAGCTCAGTTTTATACAATCCACTGAAACTAACAATAACAGAGCTGCAAATTAAACACTCCTTTAAAACTATTAGTTCTCAGCACCACATGCCAGGACTTGCTTGGTGCTCAATCTGTAAGATGCTGACAGCCCTCAGAGTAAGGAGCTATTATGTTAACAGAGAACATAACCCCTGCAAGATACATCTCACCAGACCTCCTGCAGCCCAATCCTTTTACACTGGAGGTTGTGCAGAGTGAAAGAGAAATCAACAATGCTGAATCTCTACTTCTTGTATATCCTATATGCATGCAATTTCCAAAGTGAAGATTCAGTGATTTGACGAGACAAAACTACAGAAGGGAAACTTGCCTACTGCCTCCAAAAGCAAAGGCCTATCTTGATACTCACCAGTACTGAAGACACCCAAGAAGCGAGTGGAATAAAGAAATAAACTCAAACACAAGATAATGACGGTTTGCAAGAATACCTGCTTGCCCAAGCAGCCAAAGAGATTGTTATCAAGGTCTGAGAGCACTAACTTCATCTTACCTGTAAACCAAATATAAAATAGCCACTGACACTTTGTTCTGCAATCACATCCTCCATGGTGCGCAAGGTAGTGCCCAAATATGAGTTCAGGAGCTGAGTAGGAAGCAGTCCAAGTGAAGAAGCCATCAGGTAGTTGGGTAGTGACAAATCTGTAATCTGAGTAGAACAACGTGTAAGAAACTGAACTGTGACAGCTCCAACGTAATTTAGGTGCATGAACAACCAGAAAACCACTCCCACAAGCATCCATACAAAAAAATGAAATAGTTTCTTACATTCCTTCACTAAAACTCTCCCCTGTGCGTATTTAAACAGTATGTGGCTACTTTTCGTCTGCCCTTTTCAAAGTTACTAGGTTTCATTTCATTTCATCTTACATTGCACAACATCTCCGTGCCAGACTCATTAACTAAGGATGCAATTACACTGTTCATTGAGGATGTTTATTTGCTTGTGGTGAACAAAGCTCTAAAATTTATGAGAATTTGCTGACACAAAGAAGCTACTTCATCAGATGTGAAGATCTAAAGCAAAAAATCTATTTACTTTGTTTTTTTACATACATGGCAACTAATGAAGAGAGGTAATTGTTCAAAATGTCACGGCATTAAATATCATCTAGGTAACCAGAGTGGCAGATACAATTTGCCTTTGCAAGGAAGGGCAGTTGCATGCTTATTAAGACACATATCTCTGTCAGTGATTTCTAGCAGCAACATCTATCTACAGGGGTATCATTAAGCTTTGCTACCAAAGATAAGCTGTATCATGCTTCAATTAGTGAACAAAACAGTACACACAGTTATTACATGCAGTTATAGCCTTTGTTAGTTTCTCTGTTAATAAAACACTATTTCAAGATATTTTCTTTTCCTCTCTTGGCTGTGAAATTTCTGTGCTGGATGCCTCTGTGGACAGTGTACATGGGAATAAAGTACACAGCACTGTCTGCATTAATGTTAGCCATTGGGAAACATTACACGCAAGAGCCAAGAGGCCAAAAGATGCTTACACAAGAAAAATGAAAACAGGAGGAAAGTACAGGTAAAAAATGAGTATGAAAAGGGTGATTCTGAAATAAGCCATTCTAAGGAATTTTCCAGATGTGAGTTCTAATTAAGAACAGCCCCTAATGCTGGGAGCCTAGATGGAAATTACTGACCTTGAAGGTTTTGTAGAAGACAAGAGAATAGAAGTTACTCATTTCATCCTGCTATTCTTAAAATAAACTGTGGGTCACTACAAAAGTCACAGTGCTGAATTCTCAGAGCTTCAAACACCATAGGTGGAAAGATTTTAGGAGGAAGGGCAGGCAACAGAGGAGAAGAATGCAATGAAGCATAAACACAAAGAATAATTCACTGGAACAAGATCCAATAAGCTAATTCCAAACTTCACACTGCAAATTACACTTCCCACAGACTAAGATATAAATGAGCAACAAAAATAATGTTATTTCCTTCTCTATACAATAATAATTTAGATTTCTAATTAAAAAAAGAAGTGTGATTGTGTCAGAACTTCGTATTTGACTGAAGCTTTGACAAGATTTACTTTTTTACCTTAAACATTAGAATAATCTGGGCTGTGGTGTAAGAACCAAAACTTCCCCTATTGTCAAGGGAATGAAGGAACTTCTATTAAAAGTCTCTGAAATACCAGTGCTGAGGCAAGACTTGTTAAGTAGGACACTGTCATTAAATCTAATGGAGCTGGGAAACTTCCCAAAGGTTGTTTTAACGCTCCCAGGCACCTCTTCCACTTTCATAGATGTATTAAGGACACTCGGTTGTAGAACCATGTTTGCAATGGGCATTTGTCCTGAAGCTATTGGAACTGTTGGGCCATGAGACTGTTTCCAAGCAAAGGGGAGGCTGCCAGTGGACAAAAGTGACCAAGACTTGTACTTGCTCATCAAAATGACCAAAGTTAGGAGAGGGAGGGAAAAGAATTGCAGGTGTCCTTTTAATTCCTGGTTTGTGGGGTTTAGACCTAGTGGTATCCCCTCCCCAACAGGCACAGGAAGCGGACAGAATCCCTTCCTAAGAAATCTATGAAATTTTCAACAGAAACTTAGAGTTTTCCATGTTTTTCCTTCTATTACACTTTACATGTTCTAGAAACATGACAGACTAGGGGCAGGGGGTGGTCTGCATGGTCAAGCTGCAGAACAGAGACAATCTGAACTCTTCTACAGAGAGCTCAAGGCAGCAAAAATTAGAAGCCAATTCCCAAGGCAATCATGAATGACAACTGTTAGAGCCACACTGATGTACTGAAATAAAATTATGAGCTACCTAACCACTCTGGTAACAAGATAAATTCTCCCACTAAGCCTTGGACAGGCTTTGTTCAGTAAAACTTTGGTCTGTTCTTTTTGCAGCCCACACCTTTGGTTCAGTCCTATCAAATAATAAATGCCTGTGTCAAGACTTTGTTGGGGGCTCACACACCTTTGGGGATTGCAGCAGATTTCTCTCTCCTCAACTGACAAAATCCTCTGTTTCAGATCAGATAGGCTTAGTAACAGAGAGCAAAGGGCAATTCTGATGCTCTTTACTTTCTAAAAAAAACCCTGACAAATCAGGTAGAGAATGAAAAAAAATTTTAAAATAGCCAGCAACTCTCCAACAAGCAGAACGAGCTGCCTGCATCTTCCTGCAAAGCCGGCACCATTTCTTGACCTCTGATTTCACTGTGTACATTTCTGGAACCACAGATTCACATTTGGAAACATAATTTCTTCCATACAATACACCTCTCAGAGAAGAAAGAAGAAACACAAATTCTGATCTAAGCTACACTTGGTGCTACAAATAATCAGATTGCATAAGTCTAGCTCCAGAGCCCCAGTAGTGGGAAGGAGGTGATGACTTGCAAGCTAGGTCCCCATGCAGAGGTGCCATGGGGAGAGGGCTGTGTAGGCAAACACTTCAGCAAGAGCTATCAGCCCATCCCAGTGGTTCCAGCCACTGGCGTCACAGGAGTGAGAATTCAGCAAAACCCACTCAGAGAAATGCAAACATGCTTTTAGTTAAGAGGTTTCTTGGTCTTCCAGAAAAGCAAGTAAATGCATTACCCCATGCCCCTGCTGCTGGTGCTTTCCCAAATATCAGTAGAATGACCTTAAGAGCAAAATATTCATGCCTGGCTGGTGAGAAACTAAGAAATCTGTGTTGTCTTCTTGTGCTATTTTGGATCATGTGATCCCACCACTAAACAAATGCTGGGAAGCTCCTCCTCCCTTCTGTACAGTCCCCTGCAAGTCAACCATCCCAAAACCCTCAGCAGATGGTACACACCACTGAGCAAGTGCTTGCAGAAACTCATTAGTCCCAGCCCTGCAAATTACCACTCTCACATCAAGGTTATGCCTTGTCCCGGACCACAAGCATCACTTCCTTCCCCTTAAGTATTCTCGGTATCTTCAGTTTACTTATGCGCGTAGAAAATATGCACAGCCCAGACTGCTGGAAAATTAAAGATGCATAAGCTCACTGTTCTTTCCTTTACTATTAGGAGCAATCCTTCTCAAACTCATGGCTGAGATTGCTAGCACAGGAAATTGACAGATGGTTTGGACATCCTAAATACTCTTGCATTTTTAACTTCAGCAGAGTACTAAGTTTTCAAGTAAGTCAACTTTCAAAGAAATCTGTGTAGGTATAATTTTGTATTCTATACGTAGCTCACACTTGACTCTGTGAGAAACTGCACTGTTTGCATGCAGTATTTTTACTTTTTCAGTACTCTCATGGTTCATATTAAACGTTCTCATTTAAAAACTGAATCCGCCCTGCTTTCTTCAACTATGTTGCAAAGTAATAAACCCAGAGTAATAAATGCAACCCATCTGAGCAGGCAGCATCCAAGTTACTTGGCGTATTCAAGAATCTGGTTTCATCTCATTTCCTATCGGTTATTTTAACACTGTAGCCTTCCACTACGAAAAAAAAAAGTTATTTAGCTTGCGGGAGTTAGAGAATGCAAAACATTGACTTACAGCATCATTTTAATATTGGACTGGTCTGAATGCTCTCTTGAATTGGGAGAGTATTGCCAGGAAGTAAATAATTTTAACTTTGCAATTCTCTGGTCAGTTCTTCATACTCTATACTGCTCTACATCTGCTGACTGCTTCAACTGACACCCACAGCTTGTGAACTCAAACACAACAGCTCTCCCCACTCTTGCATTGTCACGTTACAGCTTCATCTGCTACACCAGCACTCTGCTCCCAGCAGCACAGGCGTAAGCTTCGCCAGTCCAGCAGTAATATATTTCCCCAGTTATATCGGTAAATTAAAAAAAAATAGAAGAGCTTCTCATTCATAACACAGAAATGCATACAGGATCTGCTTAGAAAGGAGATGCTGTAGCACCGATAGGCAGAAATCACAGCTCCTGAGACAAATGCCCTGTCACTTGTTTTACACATAACAATCTTTAATATTTCATGTCAGTCTTAACTTTTGTGTTGGTTTTTTTTTCCTTAAACAACAAACTTGCGATTCAGTGACCTACTCATTTCAACCAGATGACTCTGTCAACACTGAGCAAGCACTTCAGAGGGGTAGAGGATCAGGGTTGCTGATGGAGGGAAGGCATGCTATAAGGAAAAAGCAAAGCAAAACACTTCACAGGGTCTCTTACATTAAAGAACATACGAGTTACTATTACAGTTTTAAAAATATTTCACAATCTGTCTTGCCTTGGGGTTTGATTTCACTGAGTTAGCAGACACAAGCGAAGCATAACACACAGCCAAGAACAGATCCCTCAGAACAAGCACCTGAAAAGAGCTGAGGGTCTGAAATTGTCATGCACAGCAAGATGGTACTCAAAAGCAGTATCCTCCACGTTTTACTTTCTTCTTCCAGATGATCACAGAGAACATTAAAAGTATGTTTCAAGCTATCCTTAATCTTCATCTAAAAGCAGGAAGAAAAGCAAGTGCCACCCTTTTCCAAACTCAAGTTTAATTTAACTTTCAGTACCATTGGTGTACCATGTCTCTTCTCAGCTCTAACCCTGCATTTTAGAAGTTCCATCCCATATGCACAATCTCTCCCATGTGCATGGTCTTAAAGCTAAGGGAGACCTGGCAAGACTGCTTAAAGACACTTTCTCCTCCCACTCAGGCCACTCTGAAAACACAAGGACGTTAAAATTGTTTCTGCAGCTTTTGCTACACAGCTCCTAGAGTTTGTAAGAGTCTCGAATACCAGTCAGGAATTCCGTACCACTAAACGCGGCACTTGTGAGAACCTCCCTGCCCTCCACTCCGCAGGGACCAAGAACCACCAGCAAGAGCAGGTAGGGAGGGTCACTTGCTACAAGAAACCAAAGTTTCTTCCCGACACAGGAGGCAACCTCTGCCAGTGGCACCGGCTACTGTGCCGCCAGCCATACTTCGAGACTCACCGCGAAGACGGCGTTCTGAAGCCCGAAAGGGATGGGCGTCAGTCGCGCCAGAGCCACCACCGTGAGGCCGTTGCCGCCCTCCACGACGCGGACGACGGCGCTGAGTGTGTCGCTGCCCTGGATCCTGGCCCGAGCCCAGCGGGACAACAGTCGCTTGCAGGCCACGTGGGCGACGAAGGTGCCGATGAGGACGCCGAGCACCATCAACCCCATGCCCAGCACGAAACCGTAGAGGTAGCCGGCGGCCACGTTGAGCAGGATGTAGCCCCAACCACAGGGGAAGGACACCACGATGAAGCCCACGGTGAAAAGCAGCACGCCGGCCAAGCTATCCAGGCTCTCGGCCCAGAGCAGCAAGTCCCGCAGGTACTGGCGCACCAGGGCCAGCGAGGCGAAGCAGAGGGCCGCCAGCACACACACGCTGAGGCAGCTTTTGCACCAGCAGGTACCCAGGAGGCAGCAGGAGCAGCGCCAGCCCCGGGCCTCGGCCAGCCCGGGCCCACCGCCGCCCGCCTCGGGCAGCTGGCAGAGCAGCAGCTCCGCCGGTGGCAGCCCGCCCTGCTCCGCGTAGGGCCCCAGCAGCAGCCCGCCGGTCTCCGCTGCCTCCGCCGGAACGAAACCGACGGGGTCGCCGCCGCCTCCTGCTGTCGTCCCGGCGGGTCGGGACAGCCAACGGCCAAAGTCCTGCCGGACCCCCTGTACCGCCGCCTGCTTCACAGCCCGAGCGAGGAGCTGCAGCGCCGCAGCCCCCACGCCCCACATCCCCTCG